>JASTWR010000737.1:0-84169 GCA_030770355.1 Harpagoxenus sublaevis
TGTATAACAAAATAATGGTTTTCTAAAATTGTATAAGTTTAGAAATTTTTTGAAATATTGTACAGCGTCAAAATACACTGGTGTACAACATTATTGCAACACTAAATTCTTATGCCATTTTCTCATAACTTTAAATAAGCATAACTCCTGAAATATTGTCGTCTTTTAAATTCATTTTATTGAGGGAGTAGAGTCTGTACTTGGAACATTCGTTACAGTTTGAATTTATCTTCCCCTCCCTCCGCTCTTTTTTAAAGTAAGTTTTTTAAAGTAAGTATTTATTTAATTTTTTGGAGACAAAACATAATATTTTTAAAACGGCGGGAAGGGGGAGGATAATTACAAATTGTAGCGATAGTATCTCAGTACAAATGTATTACCAAACAAACTTTTTAAATACTTTTTTTCACGGAATTATGCTTATTTAATGTTACGCAAAAGTTACATATAAACTTAGTGTTGCGACAATTATGTAGACCAGTGTAACCAAATCTTCATATTGGCTGCATTCCGATATTCACTGCAAGTACTGTAAGCATTATTCTGTCTTCGTTGCACATCGTATATCAAACAAAGATGGAGCGATGCTTACAGTACTTGCAGTGAATATCGGAATGCAGCCAGTGTCTGTCGTTATTACGAAAAAGTGGAAACAACCTCTTAAAAATAAAAATGCGGTCCTTAGCGTAACTTAGTCTTACATGAACTGTATATTGCAAGTGTTTTGTTACTGCACTTAGTAATAATTATTGTATTAATATAATGCCAGAAACGTATAATCCGACGATACTGGCTGCATGTAAAACAGTAGTTAGAAACAAATACCAGATGCGTCTATTTCGACGGGACTGGTTTATATAAATACCAGAAGCGTCTAATCTGACGGTACTGGCTGCATGTAGAACAGTAGTTGGAAACAAATACCAGATGCGTCTATTTCGACGGGACTGGTTTATAAAAATACCAGAAGCGTCTAATCCGACGGTACTGGCTGCATGTAAAACAGTAGTTAGAAACAAATACCAGATGCGTCTATTTCGACGGGACTGGTTTATATAAATACCAGAAGCGTCTAATCCGACGGTACTGGCTGCATGTAGAACAGTAGTTGGAAACAAATACCAGATGCGTCTATTTCGACGGGACTGGTTTATAAAAATACCAGAAGCCTCTAGTCCGACGGTACTGATGCAATACGAACCAGAAGCGTCTGCTCTGACAGTATTGGTAATAACAAATTTGCAAGGCATACATTTTTATGTATACTATAATACTTATTTTAATACAAGTATAATGAGATGACGAAATATATGTAATAAAGAAAAAAGTAAAGGACCGTTGTAATTTTTAAAAGGTTGTTAATGGTTTGCGATTAATATGTACATGTAAATTACACAATAGTATATAATATGACACAATATTGAACATTATTTTATAAGATGCTCTTTCATTATTGTGTATATTTATATTTATTATTATTTGCAGCCGACAGTCACTGCAGAAGCAGCGCATAGAAGCAAATGGCACTAAGGGTACGAAGAAACCTACCAATGTTCGGAAAACAGTGGAATCACTGGTCACTCCCAGTACGATGGATGTGGAGCTTCGTACCCAGCAAACGTGCCCAGCTCTAACGCCGAAATGTACAGGTACGTACGACAATGTCCAATATCGCGAAGATGACGATATTGAACATTATATTCGTGTTGAGGGTGCGAAGGAACCTACCTATGTCCGGAAATCAGTGGAATCACTGGTTACTCCCGGTACGATGGATGTGGAGCTTCGTACCCAACAAACGTGCCCGGCTGAAACGCCGGAATGCACAGATTATGTCCAATATTGGACATCACCTGATGATGACGATATTGAAAATCATACTCTTGTTATCGAGAAGGCGGTACGGATACAGGTCGTATCGAAGAACATGAGCCTGAAGGTCGTTGCATTATGGACCCATCTTTTTTCTTGAAAGAATTGCATAGAACATTTGATAATCATAAATATAAGGCAGCATTTCAGTGCTCATTTGAAGGTTGGACATGCGTAAAATCTCGTCGCCGTGGGTTACTCACGCAATTCTTCTTCAAATGTCAAACGTGCAACTTTGAAAACAATTTTTGGTCTGAACCCGTAGATTCCGACGAAATGTTAGATGTTAATAGAGCTGCTGTAGCTGTAACAATAACAGCTGGAATTGGTTACGCCCAGCTAGAAGAGCTATGTGCAGCCATGAACATTACTTGCATGTCTGAACGCACATACATTAAGTATCGCTTAGACTTAGTTGACAGTTTTCTAGAAACGGCCATGGAAAGTATGAAAATGGCAGCCGAGGAGGAAAAACAACTAGCGATAGAAAAAAATGAAACGATAAATGGTATTCCGTATATAACAGTTGTTGCGGATGGCAGTTGGATGAAGAGATCGTACGGTAAAGCGTACGATTCACTTTCCGGTGCAGGTGCCATAATCGGTTACCGCACAAGGAAAGTTCTCTTCGTTGGCATCCGCAACAAATATTGCACGGTATGCGACGTAGCGGAGCGAAAAAATTGTATAGCAAAAAGTCATAAATGCTACAAAAATTTTAATCGCGACGCAAGCTCCACAAGTATGGAAAGCGATGCCATTGCAGAAGGTTTCAATAGTAGCCTGGAAATGCACGGATTGATATACAGAACACTTATTGCTGATGGCGACAGTAATGTATATCACTGTATACTCAAAAATGACCCATATCGCGAAATGAAGGTAAGGGTACAAAAAATAGAATGTACCAACCATCTGCTTCGCAATCTGAGCAATAAATTAAAAAACGTGGCTGAAACAACTCAGCCAAAAGGGCAAAAAAGAAAACGTAATTTTGTACAGCTTAGAAATGTCGTAAAAAGCAACATTTTACCAATACGAAAAGAGATTATGGAACTAGCTTCTTTACAAAGAAAGGAAAACATACCTCCTCATTTGCAGGCTACGAAATTACGTGAAGATATATTGAACATGATTCCTAGCCACGTATTTGGTGAGCATACAGAATGTAAGAAACGCGGTCGTAAATGCGAAGATGAAACGAAGACAATCTACGTAAACGATCTGAAACTGTATGGTCTGTACCAAAAAATACAGATTGCTGTAAGATATATAGCAGCTTATTCAGATAGTTTGCTGATTAAAATTACACAAATAATCCTGCAGAATCGTTCAATTCCATAATCTGCAAAGAAATTGGCGGAAAGCGCGTTAATTTTGGCAAACGAGGCTCTTATAATGCTAGAGTTTTGGGATCAGCTGTGCAATACAATACACAAGACATCCTTACAAGAGTGCATAAGGTCAGAGGTAAAGCAGTTCCACCTGTTGTCGAGAAACTGGAGAAGCGACGGCAAATAAAAGTTGCAAGAACCAGAGAATCTCGACAAATCGATGGAAGGCAAAAAAGACCGAAGCGAGAATCAGGAACAGATCGCCATTATGGCCCGCACTCGCAAAAACCAGACGATTCAGATGATTTATTCGAAAAAAATCGGCAAGATCATTTTAAGATGTTGGCTAAAAACGCGGAAAACAGGAAGCAGATTGAACGAAACACAATAGATCAAAGTGATTCCGAGCTGTGGATGGTCACAAGAAGTCGTATGTTGACAGCATCCAATTTTGGAAGGGTATGTCGTATGAGATTGCAAACGCCTCGCGCACCAACAGTGAAAGATATTTTGTTTCCTCCGTGCATTGACACTGCAGCCATGAAATATGGTCGCGATCGAGAGGAGGATGCGAGGAAAGAGTTAACCGCAAAACTCAAGAAACAAATAAAACCTTGCGGATTGTTTATTGATGGTAAAAATCCATTCCTGGGTGCTTCTCCCGATGGGCTCATTGACGAAGATGGTCTGGTGGAGATTAAATGTCCTCAGTCGGCTGAAAATTTAACAGCAGAAGAAGCCATAGAAAAATTGGCTTCCTTGAAGACCATCTTTGATAAAAAAAATCCTGACAATATGAATAGAAATCATAAATTTTTTTATCAGGTTCAAGGTCAATTAAACATAACGCAACGAGAATATTGCATTTTTGCTGTATGGACACCAAAAAGCATGAAAATAGTGCGTGTAAATAGAGACAATGCTTTTTGGGAAACTAATATGCTGCCTTTGCTAAAACGCTTCTATCACGATAGCATGCTTCCGGAAATCTTGAATAGTCGTCATGCAAGAAATATGCCTATAAGGGAGCCAATATATATTATAGAAGCACAGGAAGCAAGTAAAAAATTAAGTAGTCAAAAAGCTATTGAGCAAAATGCAGTAAAATGCGAAAATGTCATTAATGAAAATAAAGAAACGTTAAAATGTGACATTTTGCCGATAAACACAGCAATTACCACTAATGTGATAGCTCCAGATATGGAGCAGGATGATGATTGTACATATATTGGTACAAGCTACAAGCGAGATATAACCGAAGAGGATAAGGCAAGACGAATAATGAATTTAAATGAAATTATTATACCTATTTCCGTTGTGAAAAAGAATGTTTTGTCTCGCAACAACCTCCTAACGGACGAATCGATAGATGAATTTTTACGCATTGTAAGACAAAGTACTTCTTTTGAAACGCAAAGTGTACAATATCAAGAATGTCTTCATTATATTGACGCTAGTAAGAGCGACAAAAGCTTACAAATAATTGGAGGAAAAAGTAAAGCAGGGGGAATTGAACACTGGCGATGTATATTTTGTGATGGCACCAAACTGTTCGTATATGACAGTATACCTGGCTGTACATACGACAAATTGGTAAGCAAGGAAAGAGAATATATAAAGCGTCGATATCCAAAAATAAGGCAAAGTGACATTATTTTGAGAAAGTTGATGCACAACCAGACGCTACAAGTTGCGGAATTTACGCCGCAGCTTTTGCCACAACTATAGTCTTACAAGGCAATCCTTGTAATGTAAAATATTCCTATCAAGTAGGACAGATGAGACAACACTTTATAAAAATTATAGAAGATGGACATCTATCGCTATTTCCAACACGTCCGTAGTAATATTTACAAAGTTACGATATTGCATAAATATATCGTTTAAATATAACATGTCTCAATGAATAAAGTATTTGTTTAGTATTGGGAAACTAAATGTCACAATCGTCTGCTCTGACGGTAGTGGAAAAATAAAATGCCACAAACGTTTATTCGGACGGTACTGATTATAATAAAAATCAGATGCGTCTATTCTGACGGCAGTGACAAAAAAAATGCCAAAAGCGTGTATTCGGACTGTTGATTATAATAAAAATCAGATGCGTCTGTTGTGACGGTACTGACAAAGTAAAACGTCAGAAGCGTCTGTTATGACGGAACTGATAATTAGAAATGTATCATTTCTAAAGTAAAATCGGAGAGACGGACATAAATATATTGGGTGCGTTCTCACGGGAATAGGCGTTGGAGGGGCCTATTCTGTAATCCATCTATAGTATAATAAAAATCAGAAGCGTCTGTTATGACGGTACTGATTATTACAAATGTATTTTTTGTACATTACAATCGGAGAGACGAAAGCAAATATATTGGGTGCGTTCTCACGGGAATGGGCGTTGGAGGGGCCCATTCTATAGTATCAATAATCAAAATCACATAATTTCGATCCTTTTGTACATTTAAGAAAAAATGTGCTGTGCATGTATTAGTCACACTTGATTGTATAAATATATAAACAATATAACGTACAAGGTGGACAAAATAAAGCGTAACGAATTTGTATCCTCACAACTTATTTGCAGATAAATATGTTTCAAACAAAAGTTGTTTGCTTTGAAGGGGGACACAAGATTCCGATGTCAGTTGTGTCGTACATGTCATTTTCAAAAAATAGGGGACTAATTTCTTATGAAACTTGATTTTTCCTTCACATAAAGTTGTACATCTCGTTGAGACATTTTCGAAACACTATAATAAAGTTCTCTTTCGTTACAATGTCCTGAGATATTTAAATTTTGTCGTACCTTTTTATAAAAAATGTAATGTCTCGTAGAATATTCACTGTTCGATGACTGTATCTTCATACTTTTATGCACAGAATAACGAAATAAAGCGAATAATAATATAATTTTTGACGTTTACAATTTTGCAAAATTGAATGTACATTGTACAAAATGCAATCAAATTTTTAAAAATAGTTTTTGCGTTTTTCTTTCAACAAATTCAATTCTTTTTGTTCTACATATAAAAATCTCAAGGTAAAATCCTCGAAAAGTGAAGACTTTACGAGATATTTCATATATTTTATATTGCAAATATCATAGCAAAATTTAAAATATCTTAGAAACAAAAGAGCTTTATTTTAGTAAAACATCTCGATGACATGTATAACTTTTATCAGACAAAAGTCAAGTTCCATAGAAATTAGTCGTCTTTTCTTGAAAACGACATCTGCGACATGACGCACATCGGAATCATTACATGTGTCACTCTGCCAAACAACTGTTGTGTAAAAGCATTTCTTTCTCAAATTAAAAATAACAGTTTTTGGAGGAGTAGATTAAAATGGGACACCCGGTAAGGGTGAATGCGGTGTAAAGCTTACATATAATGCGTATTATAATGTATACACATACACATATATAAGTATACGTAATTACAGCGCCTATAATAATTACATATGTGGGACTATGTACATTATGTGTATAAACGCACGCACACACACATATGTACACGCGCATTATGTTCATGAACATATATATACTTTCAGTGTTGAGAATAAATAATACAATATACACTAACCTTCATGACATATATTTTGTGTATGTACATATATACGTATATACACAAAATGTATGTAATGAAGGTTTGTGTATATTGTATTATTTATTCTCAACACTGTGTGTGTGTATATATGTATATATACATACATATATATAGGCGCTGTAATTACGTATACATAAATATGTGCATGTGTATACATTATAATATGCATTATATTGTTGCGCCCGTGCTCAGACGCCCGTTACATCGCGGCGAATCGCGAAGAGTCCCTTAGCGATCAGCTGTTATCGATCGTTATTGATTTACCAGAGATTCTCAATTGTGGAGCCTCGGTCTCGAGGATCTCGAGCGGACGCGACGCGACGGCCCGAGGCTCCAGAACAATTGAGAATGTCTAGTAATCAATAACAATCGATAACAGCTGTTCGCTAAGGGACGCTTTGCGATTTGCCATAATCGCCGCGATGTAACGGACATCTCAGCACGGGCGCAAAAATATATATGTCTTACACCGCCTTACACTTCCGACGTTGCATATGGGTATGAATCCAGTATATAATAAACATATACATATATACAGGGTGTATCATTTTAAGTGATTCAGCTGAATAACATGAAAAATTGCAATGTAATCAAAAAATGTTTTAGACAAAAGTCGTATGGTTTCAAGGGGGACATAAGATGGTGGCAATGATTTGACCTTGGATGGTCGTTTGAAGCTCACGTGAATGTTACCTCCAATTTCTTACATGCAACCCCCTATATTGTAGTATATCGTTTGAAAGGGCATAAAATAAAATTTTTGGCGCTAACCAGAGGTTAATACGTTGACCCGTTCGGGAGTTATTTAAGGTCAAAAATTGACTTTTTCCAACTTTGACCAATAACTCCCGAACGGATTAACGTATCGACCTCTGGTTTGCGCCAAAATTTTTCTTATTTTATGCCCTTTCAAACGGTAAACTACAATATGGGGAGTTCCATTTCAAATTTTTGAGTTAAAGCACCCTGGGACACTAAAAAATTTTAAGTAAAACTCCCATATTGCAGTATACCGTTTGAAAGGGCATAAAATAAGAAAAATTTTGGCGCAAACCAGAGGTCGATACGTTAATCCGTTCGGGAGTTATTTAAGGTCAAAGTTGGAAAAAGTCAATTTTTGACCTTAAATAACTCCCGAACGGGTCAACGTATTAACCTCTGGTTAACGCCAAAAATTTTCTTATTTTATGCCCTTTCAAACGATATACTACAATATAGGGGGTTGCATGTAAAAAATTGGAGGTAACGTTCACGTCAGCTTCAAACGACCATCTAAGGTCAAATCATTGCCACCATCTTATGTCCCCCTTGAAACCATACGACTTTGTCTAAAACATTTTTTGATTACATTGCAATTTTTCATGTTATTCAGCTGAATCACTTAAAATGATGCACCCTGTATATTGGAAGAATATCTAATGCAATGTTACGGAATAATATAAACAAGCTTCGATAGTGTGTGGTTCGCTCAACGCACATACACGGCACGCGCTTGTGTGCGGCATGGATCACTTATTTTGTGGCTACACATTGCATGTGTGCAATGTATACATGTATTTTCAATACATGTGCAATATATACATGTATTTTCAATACATGTTTACACAGATAAAAGTTTCATGTCAATATCTCTTTCTGTTCAACACCAACATAGAAAGAGATATTTATAACGTGAAACTTCTTACGTTTCTGCCGTAGGCAAAAAGTTACGTGATCACTGCCCTGAGATTGCCTGAGATAAATCAATAACACGAAAAACGCGGTTTAGAACCGGGATTAGAAATGTCGGTATTATCGACATTTTTAGTTCCGCTTGGGTGGCGTTGTAATCGATTTCGAGTTTGCCTGTCAGTTCAGGATCCCCTTAAGGCTTAAAGCTTAAAGAACTGAAATTAATGCACTGTTACGTTAACTGTGACGTGACAGGATCGCGTCCTCCACCCAGACTGTATAGCTTGGCCAAGGGTAGAGTCGGGGATGGTGCTCAACCCGAGCGAGGGAGGGTATTGCCGCCTCGGCGGACTTATATTAATTAGAATTTAGATCTTTACAGCTGGAGTGGTGCCAAAATAATTTTGTTCTTTACGCCTTAAATTCTCATTATAGACTTCGCTTAAATGGTTAAATAGAAAGTTGACAATTTGACATTGTACCGTATTTATACACAAGATATATGACTATATTCGCACATGCGAATTACATTTCATAATATTCGCTAACTTAAGCATCGATCATTGTTCAGGATTGACTAACAATGTATTTATTGATTTTATTATATGTTCAAGATTGATAACCATATTATGTCGTCATAATAATTTATTAATGTAAATTCATGATTTTCTTCTCGTTATGGAATATATCAAATCTCGAGTAATGTCTCAATATATCCCACGCGTTCCGAGGAGCGTGCGACGCGTTCGCAGAATCGTTCGACAATAAGAGCGTCACGTCACTCCCTCCTTAAGAGACAAATTTTCGGCTGATCGATAGCCGTCGTCAAAACAAAGACCAAACGAGTTCTATCCTTGAAGCGAGCATTTTGTGAGTAATTACTGTTGTCGTTAAACCCAGAGAACTTTCGAGAATCTTCGCGTGAAAAGTCAAGTGCGAGTTTCTCAATTTTACGAGAACGCGATCGCGATCAACGGTGCAAGTTTTTCGTATTGCATCGAAGTCAAAAGTAAACGGTACGAGTTCAAACGCGCTTTTTCCGACTGTGCGAACGTTCATCTTTGCCTATCACATTGTGAGTGTACGCAGCTCATATACGACTGCACAAAGACGACCTGTGAAGGCTTGTGCCGCATTCGATCATTCGTAGTGCATCGAAATCTAGAGTTTTCGCCGACAAGTCATTGGTAAACGCGATCATCTTGCCGTTATAAACTGTTAATTTCAGTGTCAGTAATAAATGTGATACACATATTGTTCAACCAAAAGACATTCGTTAATTTCAAATTGTCCTTCAATCAATCCAACGACTTTATTGTTCACGCTCCAAAATATCTCGCTCCAAAGTCACCTTTCTCTCTCGCACTTTCCTCGCTCCGTCGCTCTCACCTCTCGCTCTCTCTGAGCGATCCCGGCATATCTCACGTTCGTCGCGACAAATCTCGCTCGCGCGCGAACAATCATCATTGCAGATTATCACTAAATTATAGAACTGACGCAAAACTTATATTCTGTAACTTTTTTCTTATCATTATATACACATATGTAAATAGCTAATCAAAGAAAACGAACTTAACGACGACGACTGATTAGCGGACTGCTTTGTTCTCAAAAGAATAAAAGTAACTTATGACAATCGGAAATATCCGTTGAATTACGGACTCTGTATCGAAAGTTTGATATTCCTGTTCGAACATCGATACAGGCTAATATCAGAATATAAAATATTGATACAAAATATCGATATTAGAGCCCAAAAGTATCGATATTTTAAATATCGATACAGTATTGCTCATCCTTAGTCCGTACGATACTTCGGAGCCGCGACTCCTGTGACCGGCATCTGGTGGGTCTGGTTGACCAGGCCATGGCCAGATCGGCCGGCATATTCGGGCATCTTGCGGAGGCAGCAGGATCGTCCACCCGTTCCGCGGCAGCGGCGTCGCACCCACTGCGAGGACCTCCTCGGGGCGTCCCCCTTGAGCGTCCTTGATCCTTTCCTCGACTGCGGTATGGCTCGTGATAGCGGCGTTCGCCTTCATGCAATACTCTCCACGCGGCGGCTCGGCGATGAACCCATACGTGACCTACCCGTCGGCCTTCTCGTCTCGTCCGCCCCCTCGACTCTTGTCCCACGGTGCGACTCATGTCGTTACAAAATTATTTTGGCACCACTCCAGCTGTAAAGATCTAAATTCTAATTAATATAAGTCCGCCGAGGCAGCAATACCCTCCCTCGCTCGGGTTGAGCGCCATCCCCGACTCTACCCTCGGCCAAGCTATACAGTCTGGGTGGAGGACGCGACCCTGTCACGTCACAGTTAACGTAACAGTGCATTAATTTCAGTTATTTTGGAGGACATGCATGTTCTTCAAAATTGTTTTAAATATTTATTACTTCACCTACATATATTTGAATATTGTTCGTTATATTCCTTATCTGTGTTTGATGTCTCCAAATTTGATAACTATTATAACGAAATTAATATAACGAACAATATTCAAATTTAGGTGAATTAAAAAATATATAAAACAATTTTGAAGAACATGCATGTCCTCCAAAAAAAACTGAAATTAATGCACTGTTACGTTAACATAAATCTTTTGTTAAGAAATAAAAAAATAGGTGTTAATAACCGAGTAGGTACATAATGGGTTCGATCATGTAGGTATTGACGATTGAGAATCAGCTATAAAAATATAATTATTGTATAATAATTATAATACATGGATCAAAATTAGTATTAATATTTAAAAAATTAAAATAAAATATGTTAGACATTCTTACAAATACCGATAAAGTTTTGTGCATACCTATTTAATTTTAATATAACTTTCTCGTGGACTCGATTGAACAAACTTCGTGTTATAAAATCAGGATAAAGTCTGGCATCATTTATATCAGACCTAAAAATAAAATCCACGTTATTTAACAATGAAAATGTTGTTTTACCTACAAAATGATATAAAATAATAATAAATTAAATAAATAAAAGTTTCATTATCTATTTTATATATTATTAAAATAAAAGTAAGAAAAAAACAGAAGAAAGGAAACTTTTCAAACAAAATCTTGATACAAGCAAGGCTCTTCCAGTTTAATCCATACTTTTTCGTTATTGTATTGTAATGCACAGAATAAATACATTTTGTCTAGATCGATATCTTTTACATGTCGAGACGTGTCGAGACTACGTCGAAATCATACGCGCAGTCATCCCAACTTCTATTGTAGAGTAAAATCAACACTCTTTTTCTGTAAACTTTCATTCCCACATCTGTTATAAAGTAAAATCAACATACTCTTTTACTGTAAATTTTACTAAATACGTTCAAATTGTGTTACTTTAACATATTTCTTAAATTATTTTAATAATTTTACGTTTTATATTTGTTAAGTTCAATTAACATTAGCAGACATATGTTAAATCTACACATGAATGTGTTAATTACTTACTTAACACAAAAACTTTAACCAGAAGATTTTTTCACAAAAGTACAACAATTTTCCAACATTGTACAACTTTTTCAAATGTTTAAGCAATTAAAGTAATATAATATCTGTAAAAACTTATCTTTTTAAAAAAAGGTGCAAAAAAGGCGCCAAATATACGCGCCTGTCTACCTATAAAAAGATATGATGTCAGAAAACGGAACCAAGTAAAAATAAATCTTTGGAAAGCTGTTGCATGTTTTTTTATCTTTGAAGTTTTCTAATTATTTTCTAATTATTTTCTAATTATTTTAATTTTTGAAAAAAGCTGTTGTACATTCTTAAAAAATTTAATCAATAGGTATTTAAAAAATATTTAATGCAAAAACTTGGGGAGCTTCTATACCTGAAAACAACTAAAATGTGTGTGTGTGTATGTATTAGAACATAATATGATTTAAACCGAATAATAGTATTTTATTTCGCCAATTAATAATTAACAATTAAAATCTTCTTATTTTAATCGACTCGATTGGCTAATTGTCATGACAATACGACCATTGGTTTTTGGTTCGATTATCGTCAAGACATTTCCGACCATGGATTTTGGTCCGTTGATGTAATATATACACTACTCAAAATTAAATAGGGAACACTTTTGATATGCTAAAATTTTGGGCTATTTTCAAACCGCTGAAACTTGGCAAAAAATCATCGTAGACACAAAATTAAAAAAGCATTTTAAAGCTTGAAACTTCTTCTTTCAAGTGCTTTTTGACAATTTCAATTATCTTTTTTTGTTACAAAACGGCATAATAATAAAGCTTGATCCGTCAAAATAGAAATTTTTAATGCAAATTTGCTAAGCTACATCTGGCGTGCAAAAAATCGTGGAGAATTTCTATTACTTGCATCATATAGTGGGTTCTTTTTCCTTTAATTTAAGATGTTGTGGAGCTTTGTGCGATTTTTTTTTGGCTGAGTTATCGAGGTTTCAATAAGAAGTGGTTTGAATAAGAACACACACACGATGTGCAAAATCCGACCGGCAACCTCCACGCGGTGCACATTGGGTAACGCTAATGCCGGCGGTAAACGGAATTTTTCAGAAAACTGTAAGGTTAACTTCATTATCCTGTAACTCGGTCAAAAAAATTGTAGGAAAATTAAAAAAGCGTTGGTAGTTAAAATGTCCTACCTTTACTTGTGTTGTATCTTTCAAGAAAAATTTTTTTATCGATTTGCAGATTAAAAAATTGTACGTAATTTTAAGAAACAAAACAATGTGTTCTTTTTTAAAGTATAGAATAAGGAAGATAAACGTTTTAAACATCCGTAGCGCGTTAACATTAAAGCTTCAAGCTTTAAAATGCGTGTTTAATTTTTTGAGAGATTTTTTCTTCATTAACTGCAGTTGAGCAGTTTGATTTTTTTAGTTTTTTGAGATTTTGGCAATTTCAAGTGCGATGGACACATGGAACAAAATTGTTTTAGCTGATAAACGTTATTGTTTGTTATTGATGTATAATCGGACTACAAAACTTTGTTGTAGCAATTTTGATTGGACCTTTATTCGCAACAATATACTGACTTAAAGAAAAAACGAAAAATATGTTATTTTTTACATGTTTTTTAAACTCGATTTGCTGATAGAAAGCGCAAGGCTGAGAAAAAAAATAACAGCGTTCGAAAGGGCTAACTTTTAGCTTTCCAACGCTTTTTTGCAGAATGCTGTACGTTGATTTTTTTCACGATATAAGCGATTAAAGTCAAAGTGACCACTTCTTATTCAAACCACGATAACTCAGCCAAAAAAATCGCACAAAGCTCCACAACCTCTTAAATTAAAGGGGAAAGAACCCACTATATGATCCAAGTAACAGAAATTCTCCACGATTTTTTGCACCCCAGATGTAGCTTAGCAAAGTTGCATTAAAAATTTCTATTTTGACGGATCAAGCTTTATCATTATGCCGTTTTGTAACAAAAAAAGATAATTGAAATCGTCAAAAAGCATTTGAAAGAAGAAGTTTCAAGCTTTAAAATGCTTTTTTAATTTTGTGTCTACGATGATTTTTCGCCGAGTTTCAGCGGTTTGAAAATAGCCCAAGTTTTTAGCATATCAAAAGTGTTCCCTATTTCATTTTGAGTAGTGTATAATTTTTAATTTCAAGCTGCTACCTAACTGGCTAGGTAGATTTTAATCGTCAATTACGATGTGACACTTATTGTTAGCTAGAAAACTGCGCGCCTAGGTTTGTTAGACTTACAACGCGACTCCAACATTGACTAAATCAATCGTCAGGACGATCCTACCACGGAAATATAATGTGATTTAATTTAATATTATATACGTATAATTTTTTAATTGACCCAACTGGCCATGTTAATTAATAAGATGTTATCTAGAATATAAAATTTATTGCAAAAAATATTACCTCAGCCATGGTTTGAACCTGGTACCTCCCGCTTTCCGTGCAGGCGTCGTCCAAATTCGACCACTGAGGCATGTGGTAATATTTATCGCAATAACAAACTAATGTACACACTATCTGCGCGCCGACTTGGTTTGTCAGACTCTCAACGCAGCTCCTACTGGAATATTAAGAATCCCCTCCCTCCCCTGTCGATCCAACATTAACTGCGCGCCGACTTGATTTGTCAGACTTTCAACACAGCTCCTGTTGGATACCCTCCCTCCCTATATTAACACCATTCTTCAGGTCAGGTGTGGAATAAAACAATTTAAGAACTTCTCGTCGCCAGCCAATAATTAAAAACGTATAATTTTTAAAATCGACCCAACTGGCCATGTTAATTAATAAGATGTTATCTAGAATATAGAATTTATTGTGAAAAAATATTACCTTGGCCAAGGTTTGAACCTCGACTGGCGACCAGAAGTTCTTAAATTGTTTTATTTCACACCTGACCTGAAGAATGGTGTCAATATAAAGAGGGAGGGTATCCAACAGGAGCTGTGTTGAAAGTCTGACAAACCAAGTCGGCCCGCAAAGCTCTACGAAAGTTTCGCCAACAGGTGGCATACTTTCTCGTATTCAAATTACAACGAGAGAGCATGTATAAGGCCTCGCTGCGAGGGTCTAGCCAGCATTCGACTGCTCAACAAGCTCTTAGCCTGTTAGCACAAGAACGACTTTTTGAGAGGAAAGCCTTGTAACGCTGCCGCCTCCTGCGAAGCTTCGACCACCGCCGAGAGCCGCTCCACGCCAGTTGCCGTCACAGAGACATCCTCAGCGGCCCCTAGACTACCGTCCGGGTAGACCGTGAACGCTCATCCCGCTCAACCTCTCGCCGGTGCGGCTGACCCGTCCTCCACGGAATCTCATCCGCACGTGGGACGTACGAGTCCGACGGTACACCTCTCCTTGTTGGACGTGGACGGTGCCTCATTTAGGTTCCTTCTTTCTATCCACCTTTGCGGAAAAACTTCATTTAAAATTCGACGTGGCCCTGCACCAAAATGAGGCGGAGCTCCATCATGCTGAAACCATATTTGCTCAAAGTTATTTGGTGGAGAAAGTTGGCCACCTAGGTCACCAGCTCTAACTCCTCTTGATTTATTACTTTTGGGGCTAACTGAAGAGTAAGGTTTACGAAACAAAACCTCAAAATATCCAAGAATTGAGGCAGCAAATAAGGGATAAAGCAGCCTTGATATTGTAACAGCGCCTCACAGCTCATTCGACGCTCCTACACACGCTGCCGCGTCTCCTACCCTGCGCAGGGCACGCGACGCTCAAACGATAGTGGCAAGCGACCACAAATTGGTGACCCCAACGTTGGAAAGGAGTACACATGTCAACAGCAGGACTACACAATACGGTCGAGATTGAGAGCGACGAGGACTAAAAGAATATGGAGGAAATGACCGCAAAAAAGATGGCGATCCGACTACCTCCCTTTTGGCCGGAGGAACCCAAGCTTTTGTTCGCGCAGCTAGAGGGCCAATTTGCCCTATGTGAAATCAAAGATGACGACGCCAAGTACGCGTACATCCTCTCGCGGATCGAGCCGAAACAAGCCAAAGAAATTAAGGACGTCATCACGCATCCCCCGGCACAGTATAAATACGAGTCAATCAAGAAAGCACTCATCCAGAGACTCACCGACTCGCACGGGCATCGGATCAGGCACTGCTAGAGCACGAGGAGCTAGGAGACCGAAAGTCATCGCAATTTCTCCGGCACTTGTCGACACTAACCGGGACTACCCTCTCGAAGGAGCTACTACGGACGCTCTGGTTAGTGCGACTATCCCTGCAAACACAGGCTATCTTGGTTACACGAATGGAGGACAGACTGGACGACGTAGCGGACCGAATACACGAAGTCAACAGTAAGGCACTCATCCTGGCGACAACCGCACCAACGTCTACCGGCACAACCACAGACGCAGCCGAGACACGAGTGGACGAGCTGAGCAAACAAGTCGCAGCACTCACCCTACAAGTAGCAAAGATGGTCAAATCCATCCAAAAAAAACCGATCACGAGGCAGATGCCGTTCGAAAGGTCGCAGCCAAAGCCGCCAACGCAGCAAGACACCCCGCCGAGACGGAGTGTGCTACTATCGCCTCCGTTTCGGAGCAGAGGCACACAAATGTACTCAACCATGTACATACAAAGCGGAAAACAAGGAGAGCAGTTGAGGGCGGACGATACAACAACCCCGGATCCCGCCTCCTGTACGTCACAAACCGTACTACTCAAAGGAGGTACCTCGTAGATACCGGATCAGATGTCAGCGTATTTCCCTACATCAGTACCCGGGGAGAGAAAAAAGCAGGAGCCTACCAACTCTTTACGGTAAACGGATCCGTAATAGAAACATACGGATTTGTTACTCTGTAACCGGATTTCGGGCTGAGAAGGGCACACCCATGGCGATTCATCGTCGCTAACGTAACAGTACCAATAATCGGATCACACTTCTTGTCGTACTACCACCTGCTACCTGACGTCAGGACCAAGAAGCTGATCGACGGGCAGACAGGACTCGCGTTCCCCGGATCCACGGGCACGAGCAAACTGACATCGATAAAAACACTGAGGATAAAAACAGAGTATCATTATATCTGGCTAAATATCCAGGCATTGTGAACCCCGTGAACGATTTTTCCTACCTAAAAGGTATCATTTTGACCCTCCTGAATAATTTAACTTTTTTGATATCAATCTGCACTATTAATTTTTCTTGAACACTTATCTTTAAAGTAAAAAACCTTAAAAGGATTTTTTCTTCTGCATAAAAAAAATTAAAAATTTTTAAAGAAACATTTTTTTATCATTTTTTTTCAGTTTATTAAAAATAAAATATTAAATAAACAATGTTTATCAAAATAACTATAAACTTGTCAACTAATATATAGACGGATGTTTTGTAAATTTTTTCACATTTTTTAAAATATTTTAAGACAGGGAAAATAGCGTCTGACGTGACAGAGAGGCCTGCACTTGGACACGGTACATTTGGACACAGTTTATTTGGACACGGTCATTTGGACACGATCTATTGGACACCGTTCGTTTGAACACCGTTCATTTGGACACCGTTTATATGGACACCGTTCATTTGGACACGAAAATACGCGACCTGTGCACTTGGACACGAGAATGCGCGAAATGTTCACTTGGACACGAAAATGCGCGGCCTGTGCAGTTGGACACGAGAATACGCGACTTGTGCACTTGGACACGAAAATGAACGACCTGTGCACTTGGACACGAGAATACGCGACCTGTTCACTTGGACACGAAAATGCGAAATAACTTTCGATGATAAATATGTCGCAGCCACATGGTGTACACACACACACACACACGCGGGGGGTGCAAGGGGGGGCCTTCGGCCCCCCTCCCGCACCCCCTCCGCCGGTAGGCAGGGTGGACCTCGCTTAATATCTCGTGTCCAAATGCACAGGCCGCGCATTTTCGTGTCCAAGTGAACAGGTCGCGCATTCTCGTGTCCAAGTGCACAGGTCGTTCATTTTCGTGTCCTACTGCACAGGCCGCGTATTTTCGTGTCCAAGTGAACAGGTCGCGCATTTTCGTGTCCAAGTGAACAGGTCGCGTATTCTCGTGTCCAACTGCACAAGCCGTGCATTCTCGTGTCCAAGTGCACAGGTCGCTCATTTTCGTGTCCAAATGCACAAGTCTCGTATTTTCGTGTCCAAATGAACGGTGTCCATATAAACGGTGTCCAAACAAACGGTGTCCAATAGATCGTGTCCAAATGATCGTGTCCAATTGAACGGTGTCCAAATGTACCGTGTCCAAGTGCACCTCTCCCGACGTGACAAACCCACGTATAAACATAGAAAGTACTAAAAAAATGTATATTATAAGTTGTAAAATATACTGTTTTAAAAACTATTGAAACTATGCTTATATCAAGAGACACGATAGTGTCTCGCGCCAAGTACGCGCGGAGCGAGACCGCCCCGTGACTCTTACGCGACGCGACGGGTTGCGAGTACTCGAGATTTTGAGATCTCGATAACCATGGAACGGATCAAGTTCTAACTAGGCTTATCGTATAGCTTGGACCAATTTTATATAGTAAAAGTGTTTTTATTTTTCCGCTACGTGCTCTACGAGCGGAGATATTACGATTGCAAAGTCCGAACCTGAAAATTTACATTTAAGAAACGTCATACCCTCAGAACGTGGCTTACACATTCTCGCCACGGCGCTAGTTGTTTCTTGTCCTTTTCACATTCTTGACGTTATGCGGCGCTATTTCATTAGAGCAGCGTTAGTATCGCCAGCGGTGCACTCGGTGCACTGTAGTGCAGTCAGGTGCATGATGTAAAGAGAAAGGTAAAACAACATCAGGATGCGCAGTAACCGACCAATGGCATTTGGGTCCGAATGCTATGAGAACCAATATGATTGCGCGGATTTGGATCCAAGTGCTGTGAAGCAATATAACTGCATGCGCAATGTTACACCTTTCTTTTTACATCATGGTCTGGTGCAGTCGCACTGCCGGCGGTGCGTAACAGCGCGGAGCGAGATAACCTTTACGCGGCTGGATCGGCTCGGGCTGTGCGCGATTTAATAAGACGTCGAGAAATATTCCTTTATCACGTCCAAACGGAGGCATGCCAGAATGACGAAGTTCGCGGACGGCTAGTTCCTGCGCAAGGGTGCCCACGGTGAAATTATTATATCGTAAATAATCGTATCAAGAGACACAGTCTCGCTACAAGTACGTGCGGAGCGAAACTGCCCGCTGACTCTCTTACGCGACGCGACGATTTGCGAGTACCCGAGATTTTAATCGCAGTGCGAGACGCGTGACAGTGTGTGATATATAACCATGTTACGTGGCCAAATCGGCTCGTGCAGTGTTACGCTAATGACGTCAATCGAGAAATATTCCGTCGTTGCGTCTGAACACTCCGATCCAAACGGGGAATGACGGAGTTCGCGGATGGTTGGTTCCTGGGGTACACCCTGAGCAAGGATGCTTGCGGCGAAGTTATGTATCGTAAGTATTGTATGTATTTCCATTTCTAAAGAAGGTGTGTCATCAATAGGTACTCGAATCTATCGAATTAATTGTTGTCGCTTTTCCGCAATGCCGATTGGTTCTTTCGTTGCGCTTACTTCGTGAGTGGCTGTCATTGTACGATATATATTGACAGTTGTGTGTATCAAATGTTAATAGTGTTACATACTACGTTTACGCGAGCGTTACTGCTATAGTAACTTACTCAAATTATCGTAACTTACGATTATTGTATACATCGAACGTAATGACTATCCGACAACATTTATATTTCTGATAAAATCAAATCTAAATATTTGTATTATAACTTAGAATTATATTTTACAGTTTGACATCCTTAAATGTGTGTAGTTTGTATAAATGTATAAATCATTTAAAAAATTAGAACACAAAATATGAATATATCAGACAAAGTCAAGTTTGTCGAGAGCAGATTGTGCAAAGTGTTTGCTATATTGTATATAAATTTTGTCGAAAGAAAAACTACTGATTTGTTACAAGATTTAGCATGTATGTGCGATGTTATTGGCAGAATGTTAGTAAATAATATGTGTATAGTAACGTTTGTTAATAAAATAAGGCAATTATAATATTTTATAAATACAGCTTGACAGTACTATATGTATAATTCGATATAGATTAGCGACAAAAACAGCAGAATCTACATTCGACAATGTCAATTTACTGCTAATTTGTTGTTAGGTGTAATAGGTCAGACAATTCCTTCGACGGTATTTCTTCTATTTCCATAATATTTGTTTATACATATATAAGTAGATATCTTTAAAATAATAGTTTTCTTGTCACTTATTAATTAATTAACTAATGTTTTGAAATATTTTGTTAACAAACTTCACTATACATATATTATCTACTAACATTCTGCCGATAGCATCGTATATGCCAAATCCTGTATCAAATCTGTAGATTTCTTTCGACAAAATTTATTTATAGCAAACACTTTGCAGAATGTGCTCTCGACAAACTTGACTTTGCCCGATCTATTCATATTTTATGTTTTAATTTTCTAAATGATTTATTTATACCTACGAACCACACACATTTAAGGATGTCAAACTGTCAGACATAATTCTAAGTTATAATACAAATATGTTTAATATACACCGCGTATAATCGAGCGCGGTCAATATATCGATTTTCCGAAAGCGCGCAAGAAAGGCCGACCTTTGTTTACGGCGCTCGGTTCGGCTGCGTGCACGATGCGGCAACGGAAGACTCACTTCTTGTCGCGAGCTCAAACCGAACACGCACGCCGCGCAAGCGGTCTGCGGAGAGCTTCTACAAGTATCTCTTTCTGCACGTGTCGGGAGCCTTTACAAGGGTTTCTCCCCACAAGTGCTATGGCGGTTGTTTCTTGAAGTGAATAAAGACTCTGTTCACGACTTACAAAAGTGTATCGCTCCCTCCATTTATCACAAAATCCGCATCCTTGCAATCGGTTTTCGTGTGTTTCAAACAAAATATTTACATTTGATTTTATCAGAGATATAAATGTCGATGTAGATTATTGTCGGTAGACATTATGGCGTTCGATGTAAGTATCTGTAACACCTTTAGCTTCACACCCTGAACATATTGTTTATAAGATGTAATGTTTATAAGATGCGTAACACTACAAAAAAAAGTGATATCCGTACAAAATTACCTTTTTCAAAAAAATTACACGCGTGGTACATGTACCTTGAAAAAACCTATATCTTTGTACCAAAAAAATCCAAGTAGTAGGGGAGACCCGGGCGAGACCGTCAGTTTTTCTTCGGTGCCGATTTTTAACAACAAAATAAATAATTTTAGTTAAATGTGGTACACCATTTTAAAGAGTGAACCTTTAGCTACAAAATTTATATAGAAAATTTTTGTCTACGTCGCTTTGTTTAACCGGTATAGAGCAAAAACGACAACGGTGGAAAAATTGAGATCTCAAAAATTGCAGGGTGGATTCGTCCCCCCCCCCCCCTAGGGCGGATCCGTCACACTGCATTTTTAATAGAAATACGTACATCTAATCCTGAAAAATGGTAGAATACATTTTAATAAATGTTTTAAAAAAAAAATGTGAAAATTTATTTTTAAAAACCTTTATGCGAAACATATTATTAAAAAATAATTGTTTTATTCCATAAAACAATTTAGGCACGTGAATACAGATCTTGACAAGTGCACGCATGTGTTGTGTGCCCTACGCTCGCACGCAATGCACTCTTTTGTATATGTTCTTTTTGGGGTTAACTTCTTTGAGCACACGCAGCACGTATCCAAGTCCTCGTCAGAATCCGACCGCTGCTGGTTCCTTGATTTCGATTTACGCCCACTGCTCGTCGAAGGCTGCGGTTCTGATTGCGTGGCATTTTTTTTTGGCCGGCCTCTCTTTCTCGGCGCAGTGGCAGGTGTAGATTTTGACGTTGTCTTTCTCGTAGTAGGTTTTACTTTTTTTCCGCATGGACTCCGCCTGCTCAACTGCCAATTCCATCATTTCAGGCGAGTCAGTAAGAACGGCGCTCTTTCTTCGTTTTCGTCCTTTGCGAGTCTGTTGTCTCGGAGCGGCTTTAGGAAATACTCGAATACTTTAAAGCGTCGCGCTCAAGTTCTGTGTATCACCAGGACGAGACATGGAAGAAGCCGAGAGGTCGAATTCATTCTGGTCGGCTGCATCGGGTTCGGTTGTCTCCAAATCGGCTGTGTCCGGGTCGGCTGCGTTGAGGTTGGCTTCTTCGGGATGAGCGGAAGTAGAAGGCATCTCCCTATCCGTAACGCTGCTCGGGAAAAATTCGTATTCCTGGAAAATGTCCGGGTTGAATGGAGAAATTCCAGTGCATTCAAACCCGGACACAATATTCTGATGCGTTATGGCAAGTGGCAGTGCCTTAGCCACGATTCCGGGGATGTCGTATATCGTCATTGTTTTACCAGGATTCGATGTCATCCAGTTATCGCACTGTGCGTGTACACTTTTCTTTAACGGGCCATACACGGTGCGATCCAGCGGTTGCATTTTGTGCGAGCAATGCGGCGGTAATGATAGGGGAATGATTCCATTCGCTTTACAAAATTCGAGACCAGCGATGGACAAATGTGATTCGTGATTGTCGAGTATCAGTAAAACTGGGGCGTCGACGGAAGCACGCACATGGGACTGGAAGAACTGTAAAAACTCGACAAAATGCTCCGCGTTCATCCAGCCACTTGGATTCGCTTTACCTGTGCAGCCTGGTGGTCCACCGTTAAGGAAATGTGGTTTGAATTTTTTACGAGGAAAAATAAAAAATGGAGGTAGAAAATGTCCGGTTGCTGACACCGCCATCGCCAATGTTACGAGAGTTCCTCTTTCCGCAGAAGTCACTCGCCCGATTTGTTTCACTCCTCGACGTCCGATGACTCTATTCGGTGTCTGAACGGTTGTTACTCCCGTCTCATCCATATTCCATATGCAGTGAGTTTGGAAATGATGAGAAACGTTATTTTCGACCAAAACATTTATTCATCTAATATTATAATTAATAATATAATGAACACACCTGGAAATGATGTTTATTCATCAGAGAGCTCAGCAGCGCAAAGAACCTTTCTACATTTGTTCGATTGAAACTGGTGGCACGTGCTAAACTTGTCGCTTCTGGTTTGCGTACGGATAATACTGGATGGCGTTTGAGAAAGCTGCTTAGCCAATCTTTACCGGCCATGCGAGCGGTTTCCCACGATGCTGGTACCTTCAGATTCAATTTTTTGGCAAAATCAAAGGCTAAACCACGGGTTTCCTTCGCAGATAGCCCAAAGTACATATCGTTGCAATGTACTAAGTATTCCACTAAAGTTTTTTCACTTTCCGCGTTCATAACCTACATTTGAAATTAAGACGTTGCATGAATATCAACTTTGCTGAGCAGAGTGCATGCTTTTAAAAATTAATAATTGTTAAATACTCACCGTTAAGCCTCCTTTATATCGTACGACCACGTCATCCACGTGTTGTATTTCATCCTGGTTCTTCTTTAGCCAGTCGTTCGACGTGGTTCTCGGGACACCGAACTGTTTTGCGGCTGCATGAGCGCTCATTTTATCTCGTGTCACCGCCACAACTGCATTCTTCAGTTGCTCCTTGTCGACGGGAGTCGTTTTGCGACGATACGTGTGTACCATTATTTCCCTGCAATGACAATGACGCACGTGCAACGGACAACACAGGGAAACCTTGAAACCGACGGCGTCGGCTTCATCGGCGTCTCCGGGGCGTGCGGAGATTGGAACGACGGCAGCGGAACCAACACCAACGATCGGGAATGATCGTACATTGATGATGCCACTGGTGAGGATCACCCGTGTCGAGCAACATCCGATACCCCACGGCGATGCGACAACAGCGATAATCGGCCAGGATACGGCAGCCGTGGTGGCGGAGCGGACAAGCGTACGGACGAGGGACATCCCGGGCGACGGAGTCAACGGCGGCCTACCACAAGCCCCATGACACGGAGAATCCGTGTCGACGCAACGTACCCCGATCCCTTGTCGTGCCACATTTAGATTTTTGCACTCGAGATCCATCTCGAGAGTAGAGTTCCCACATTTCCTTCTCTATTTTATTTTATGTTACGTCGTAATAAACGAACAAGAGAACAAACTACGATTAGTGTTATAAGTTACGCGTTATATCATAGGTATGGTTAATTGTATTAGTGTACAGGAAAACACACATTCGTATGCTCGTGAGAAGAACACGATAAAGTTGCGAAACAGCAGAGAAACACATATATAGATACAAATTGTCAGAAGCGAAGAGCGCGTAGGTAATAAACAAATAACTTGTGTGAAACAAATATATATATCCAGATTGGAAAGATATTCCCTCATTCCATGTTTTCCTACCCGCGTGCGAATAAGATGTCGAAACCGCAATAAATGACGGATACACCGGGCAAGAGCGACGGGTCGGAATGTAGATATGTATATAGATATATATTTGGATAAGTTTCGTTGTGTGGGAAACCGCGGACGATAGTCGTGAACGCGATAGCGACAACGAAGGGGAAGATGAAAGACGCGCGAGGAACGAGATTCAGTGAATCGCGATATCCGTTGGGACGTTCGTTAGCGATCGCGCGAACGAGTAAAATCCCCGACGTTCGAGGTAGACCCAGACGGTCGTGGAAAGAGCGCGGAGACAATTATCGGCTTTGCGGCGCGTTGCGGTGATTTCGTTTGCGGAAACGCGAACGACGTATCAGGCATGTACAACGTCATTGTTGTTCGAGTCCCGGACACTCGGCTAACGTGTCCATGGGAATGTGGCGCGATATCGAGGCTTCGTTCGGTGAAACGCGAACGACGAACGAATAGCGAGTATAACCGCGATCGATTGATTGTCCGGCGCTACCGTAACACGCATATAGCGAGAACGGACGTGCCCGTGCATCGGAGCCCGAATATAGGAACGAGAGTTCGTTCGATCGAAATCTCATAACGGGAATACTCGGAAGGGTCCTTGGAGACGACCGAAAGGTATCCCGTGCACGAGCATGCCATCGGAAGCGAAATCGCGAACCAAAAGATTCGCGACGGCTGGCGGCGATGCGGACAGGCGCAGCGGCGGCCCGGCATACCGACGCGTGGGTGCCGTGCTGCATAGCGGCAGGCGCGAGCGAGATCGTCGACCAACACGACGGTTGGCCGTAGAGCGGCGCGGAATGACTCTACGTACAAGTGGAGGCGCTAGAACATTAAGAAATTATGATTTCGCCGAATCTGTAAACGTTCGGGCGAGAACGGGTCCCAAATATCGAGACGAACGGTGAATTTATAATATTACGATATATTATGTACTCGCTGACCGTGGAAAGTTCATCGAGAAATTTACACGTGGAGCGAGACAAGAAACTGTTTACGAGTTTGGAACACGCCATGCCACCATGGTGGGGGACCTGTTTACGCGTGAACGTGTCGAGCGAACAAAAGCCAGCGAGAAAGGAATGCGGCTGATGGTGGGGCGATCGCGAGACAAACAACCGACGATCGCGTAGAAGAACTAAGGTCTTTCGCCGTGAGATACTGACGAGTGCGGACGTGTCGTATCAGATCTCTGTTAAAACCGGCATTGAACCCGCGTACGGTGCGATAACCGAGTAAAATGAAATCGACTAACGATAAGCAACGCGAATAATTATCGCGGTTGATATCGAAGTGAGGTCTTTCGCCGTGAGATACTGAACAGTGCGGACGTGTTGTATCAGATCTCTGTAAAAACCGACATTGAACCCGCGTACGGTGCGATAACCAAATAAAGTAAAACCAATTAACGATAATCGACGCGAATCATTATCGCGATTGATATCGTACGGAGATTACGAGTTTCCGGGAGAGGAAAAACTGTGCGAGCGTGTCGTATCGACTCTCCGTATATCGGGACGTACAATCCGCGTACGGTGCGTAATCCGTTAAAGTAACGTCGTTATTAATTAACGCGTAGAGTGAGAACACTCAGCGAAGAGCTAAATAACTGTAACGCGAGAGTAACGAGCGATCCGTTTAGTTACGCAGTAAATCGGGTTAATTACGCGAGTTTGGTGACGAGACCGGGAACATTGAATTACGTTGGCGAAATTCGATGCTCGTTTCGACAACCGGCCATCATCCGCAGTCCGAGTGCGTTTACCGAGATCCAGTGTTCGAAAGCGATTACGATTAGCGACGCGAATATCAGAGATTTAATTCCGCGATTCGAGTTCTGTGCGAAGGAACATCTCGAGAGCCGTAGCCACGCAAAGGCGCTACGCGGCCGATATCTTCTTCTGTAACCACGACGTATTCGTGTGTGTGTGTGTGTTTGAAATCGATCTGAAATAAATTCAGTGTTAAACAAAATCAAAAGCAGAGCACAGTGAACGTTTATTGCGAAAGCTATCTTACCCTGTGAATTATCCTTCCTCGAGTCCTTGAAACTTGGTTGCGACGGTGATCTACGAAATTACCTGTTCCAACGACGTGACGGCGATCCAGCGGACGGCTAAGACAGAGGCGTGGACGATCCAGTGGGCAGCGAGATCCATCCGGGCATCCAACGGGGAACCTGAAACAGAGAAAAAAGGGGGAATTAGCGAGGACCTACAAAAGGTTGGTCACTCACGTTACCTTCTCGGTGGGTTTATAGGTCAAACCGAGTGGCGACCATATCGATCGGTTGTACTAGAGAGAGTGAGTCGTGCGCGAGATCCAACTCCGACCGGTAAAGGCTGAAGATAATTATTTTCTAATTATCGTGGATTATCATTCCTATAGGCTGTCCGGTTACAACCTAACCTAACATCGCCGTGAGCTGAAGTCGTGCGCCCGGCGCGCCACAGTGACGAGACTGCCGAATCCGCCCGCAGTGCCTACTGACAAATTAGCCCTCAACAACAAGTTTCAGGTTTGATCGCCCACGAAATATTAGACATGAACGATAATGAAAAAACTACACTGGATTCGTGTTCAGCAAGCATTACTCTTTATAATCACGTACCTGGAGATTTGGAGAGCAAATATTATTGCAGATATAACAAAATTTCCACGCGCATAAAATTTCACTTTCACCTTCCGAAAACACGTTTGCCCTCGTAAAAATCATAACACGGCAGGTAACCTGCCGAAACTCCGTTGGTCACATGGGTACCATAAGACGCGTTTACAATGTTAATAGCGAGTTCGCACAATATACAGGTTCCGAGATATTTGATTTAACGATTTCACCCTCTGGACGGTCTCGCCCTGGTCTCCCCTAGTATCTTTATTTCAAAAAAATAAAACCTAAGCGGTGCATATCACAAAAATTGCGTTACCTTATTTAATCTTAGTGATTATCTATTACAAAAAAAAGAAATGATATCTTTACATTGCGCCTATTACATATGTATATATTATCTCGAAAAATAACTATTGTACTTTAAAAAAATTAAACCTAAGGGATAGTATCTTTATAAAAAGAAGAAGAAATAAAATTCAAGTGGTACGTATCTATGTATTTTTATTGAAGGGAGAAAATTAATATAAAACTTGAAAATTCTTATTTAAAAAAAGGGCGTTGCTAAACAAAATAATATTAATGAAATAATTTTTACAAATAAAAAATACTTTAAATTAATAGGGAGTTTTTGCAATACCGTCTTTCAGATACGGTAAACGCTAAATTCACGTTATTCATGTTTTCGGGTTTTTCTGTACGTGCACCAGTTTCATCTTTTCACCCGATAACATGAATAACGTGAATAACGTGAATTTAGCGTTTACCGTATCTGAAAAACGGTATTGCAAAAACTCTTTATTGTGTGAAAGTATTTCTACATTTACATTGTAGGGGAGACTCGGGCGAGACCGTCCAGAGGGTGAAATCGTCAAATCAAATATCTCGGAACCTGTATATTGTGCGAACTCGCTATTAACATTGTAAATGCGTCTTATGGTACCCATGTGACCAACGGAGTTTCGGCAGGTTACTTGCCGTGTTATGATTTTTACGAGGGCAAACGTGTTTTTGGAAGGTGAAAGTGAAATTTTCTGCGTGTGGAAATTTTGTAATATCTGCAATAATATTTGCTCTCCAAATCTCCAGGTACGTGATTATAAAGAGTAATGCATGCTGAACACGAATTCAGTGTAGTTTTTTCATTATCGTTCATGTCTAATATTTCGTGGGCGATCAAACCTGAAACTTGTGTTTAGGGCTAATTCGTCAGTAAGCACTGCGGGCGGATTCGGCAGTCTCGTCACTGTGGCGCGCCGGGCGCACGACTTCAGCTCACGGCGATGTTAGGTTAGGTTGTAACCGGGCACGTAGGTTCACGCGTGACACAACTCGTTCGTCTAACTACCGAAATATATTCAAAGTTCGTGTAGCACGGTCGCCACTCGATTTTATCCTCTAAATCGAGAAAGGTAAGTATACTACTAACCGTATCTGTCGACTAATTCTCTCTTTTTTCTGTTTCAGGTGTTCCGGACTGCTGCTGCTGCTGCTGCTGGCCGCTCTGCGTCTCGCCTTACCGATGGACCTCCTTCGTAGAAGCCGCTTACTACCAACGATGCTCTGGACCAATGGATCGTCACGGATGAAGCACCCACAGGATCGTCGTTGCAGAATCTCAGGTAAGTATCTCGTATACTGTATGCTTATAGCGTAAGCAATGTGCATTTACTCGCACTTGATTTCCGCAGGAATGATGATTACGCATGAATCTCCCGCGTGGAAGGTGACTCAGGACAGGTCACAGGATATCGTCGAATGATTTCAGACACTCGGTGTATCACGTTAAATAACAATGTATTTATTCATGTTATTTCTGAATAAATGTTCCATACAATGCGTTTCACAATGACTTACTATCACTCGTGGTGTCACACTGTGATCGCTGGATACAGTTTCGTGTGTGACGCTCCAAGTCGCATAAACTCGGATTAATTCGTTGTCCGATGCTCCACCGCTCGATTATCATCGGTTATCGTGAGAATCTGATATATTCTCCCGTATGACTGTTCGCGCTTTGTTACACGGATATCAGAGTTCGAAAGTCTATCACGAGTATCGATCGCGTTTGCGTATCACGAAAACTTGACGGATCTCGCTCCGTGAGCGGGTATCGTCGGTTGTAACGAGAATCTCGGCTATGTGTCAATTAGTGTTACCGCTTTGAGTTCTCCCGACAGACTGACCACTGTTACACGTATATCGTGCACAGGGGTTGAGTATCGCGAAACTCAAGTAATTCGCGAACTCCCGGATATCGCTCCGTACGCGGGTCTCGTCGGTTGTTACGAGAATCTCGTATACGCGTAAAACGTGTTATCTCTCTGAGCTCTCCCGACGGACTGACCACTGTTACACGTATATCGTGCACAGGGATTGAGTATCGCGAAATCTATTATATTCGCGTTGTACCGGATATCGCTCCGTACGCGGGTCTCCCCGGTTGTATAGAGAACTTCTATAACGTGTTAAGTGTGTTATCTCTTCGAGCTCTCCCGGCGGACTGACCAAGATTGCTCGCTCGTCGCGTCGCACCTTCCCACTCGGGCGGCTACCCCCACTCCTGCTGTTGCGTCAGCCATCACGTGATTGTCGTATGTTCGCAACTGCGTACCGTCTGACAAACACGCAGGAATGTTGTTTTGCTCGCGCTGTTATTTTTCCGTTCGATAGAGACGGATCGCAAATACATGTTTGAGAATATCGTATATTACGGATTTTCGGGATTTTACAATTCTCGCCCGTATACGGAATTATACATGTATCCTATGTTGTAGGCCATGGATCTCGCTCGCATTCGACGTTTACGCTCGATGCCACGATATATCTACACATATATATATGCTACTTTTGCAGCGGGACGGGTGTGCCAGGATCTCGGCTTCGGATCGCTCGATTTACGCGGGATTGCGATAGGGATGCTTATTATGTTCCCGGAAATGCATCCGTATAGGTATTATTCCCGTAGATGACGTAGGTGGTGTGTGCCAGGCACTTCCGGCTCGGGCATCGTGGATCGACGGGACTCGGTGGAACACGTTCCCAGGGGCCCAATAAGATGATCGCACACGGTTGTCCCCGTGGAAGGTGCTCGTGGTGGGTGTTTCCGGCACCCAGGTCGGATCGGGGTGAAACTCGATATACACCCTATATCGGACCTCGGAAAGCCATCGCCGATGGTGGTTTGGCTGTGCAAGGTCTGCGCCGGGACTTTGCCGCACAACGTCAGAAAATCTAATCTAGCGCGACGGATGTCTTAATCGACGTCCCGATAACGCATTCGTAACACCGGTTTACCTGAATTGTACCTGCGCTGCATTTTCCCCTGCACAGGCGTCGAACTTGATCGTAACCACGATAGCGTCGCTCGCCGGTGTTCAGCTAATCCGTAGATATAGTTGTTCGCGGGTACGGACATTCGTGATACGATTTCGCGGCACACTCATGGCGTCGCGACGTAGACACGTGAAGCGTGTTCCCAGCGATCGATAATACCGGCTTAGGTTATTCGCTCGCATGGATGACATGTGTGCGTGACACTCGGCGCACAATCCTTCTTCGCGGATGCTGATCGCTTATTCGCGCGTGATGAGTGTCTGTTAGTCGCGCTGTATCTATATCTCGCGTGAAACTATGGTATGGTGCGATTTTCGCGCGCACCGTAACAGTGTGTGTGTGTATGACGCGCGCGAAAGTACGTGTACGTTCACGCTGGTGCGCGATAACGCTGAATCACGGGGCTAGTCCCCTCTAAAACTAAGCTTAACCTATATAAATTTACACGCACCGCAAAACAAAACAGGAAAAGGAAGGCGTTCGTCTATTTAATTAGCCATTAATAGTGTGCGTGTAAATGTGCGAAGATATATATATTACACACATACATATATACAGGGTGTCCCAAAAAGCTCGGACACCGTTTCACTGACAAATTCTGTGGGACATTCTAAGAAGAAAATTCTTATGCGAAAATGTTGAGGCTATAATAGTTTTTGAATTATAAGCATTTAGAGTTAGCGAATCAGACCGCCTAAAGTTGGCGCGCTCAGGTGTGGTACATCGCATAGCAAGTAAAGGTGCTCTTGTGCATTGACTCAGTTTTTAGATATTGACATAATTCAAACGACAAGAAAATTACTTTGAAGCTTTGTCTTATTTATCTGTGATTGTTCAATTTGCTGTATATAAAGATTAATGCAAGCATTATGGAATATCAATAAATACGTATGCACAGCGAACTGTCAAGTTTGTCAAATGAAGTGTGTCACAAGCTAGCCCACCTTCACTTGCTATGCGATGTACCACACCTGAGCGCGCCAACTTTAGGCGGTCTGATTCGCTAACTCTAAATTCTTATAATTCAAAAACTATTACAGCCTCAACATTTTCGCATAAGAATTTTCTTCTTAGAATGTCCCACAGAATTTGTCAGTGAAACGGTGTCCGAGCTTTTTGGGACACCCTGTATATTAATAATCGTAAGTAACCCTTTAAGCGGGAACGAGAAAGAAAACAAAACACATATTTTTATATAAACCGCGCATGCGACTGCGAAAAGAAACAAAATTCGGGACTGCAATAAAAATCGCATTCGCGCTGGTCTCCTGCCACCTCTACTCCTGTGACCTCTCTCCTTGCTGCGTGGCGAGCAGCGTCTCCACCGCGACAGAGCACTCCCTTACGACGGAGGACGTCGCACTGGCCGGGGTGCCAGGCTCCGACGGAGGTAGGCTGGTTCGCGCCGTCGACGATGTAGCCTCCGGCTGCATCCTCCCCGTCTGGCTTGCGTCTGCACGAAGTGCAGGCGGAGGACAAGATCGCTTCGTTGACGGCGTCACGGACCGCGAACGGGCCGTTTGTAGGCGCTTCTGTTCGCGTTGCACCTCTTGCTCCTGCTCGAGCAACAACTGGGTCTTGCGGCTCGCATCAACGGCCGCACGTCGCGTCCCTCGGCCTTTAGTCGGGCGGTTCTCCGTGGGTGGCGTCACGATGTCGTCGGGCTCGGCGGCCAACTCCTGCCGATACTGCTCGATCCCAGCGTCAAGCTGGCTGGCGTGTGGCGGCGTCTGGATGCCCGATGTTGACGCGGTGGTCGGTGTCGTATCGGGTGAGTCGCGTCTGGCCACCTTGGATGGCGTGGACGTGGCGATAGCGACAAGGCCCTCTGCCTCGTCGCCGGCCGGCCGCTCCTCGTGTCCTTGCGCAGCGTTGTCGGTCCTCGCGGATGCTTGCGAGACCGTCGAGCTCGACGAGCTTCTCGAGCTCGATGAGGAGGTCGATGCCGCATCGTCGTCGTTCGGGCCCCCGATTCGCCTCGGAGTCCGTATCCTAGGGACCTCCTTGTCGTACGCGGCTATTATGCGTAAGGCGTCCTTATTCGCCTGGCACAGCTTCTTAAGCGCCTCCGGGCCGAACGTCGCCCTGTCGGGAAGTTCGCGCATTCGATCCTCGAGTTTTCGCTCGATATCCAGTGCGCGGCGCCGTTCCGCCTGGAACTCACAAAATTCCTGGAGATAGTTTAGTCTCTCCTCCCGAGTAACGGGTACATCAGCGGATGCCCCCTCTACCTCTTCCGGTTCATATTGTCGCTTGCCATTACAGCTGTCTCAATCGTACGAAGTTGCCTCCGCGATGTCTCGATCAAGACTGATGCTCTCTCCGGGTCTCCCCTCCTTATATAGGCGGGATCCCAGGGACGTGCCCTTCGGTCCGGGGCCCTTCCCTCGGTAAAATTTTCTCTCTCTAGCCTCCGCGTCGTCGGGACGTCCGTGTCGACGACCCTGATGACTCGTTTGGAGGAAATTTCAATTTCAGTGCTGTAGCTAGGGTGCTCGGTGCCCCTAGGCGAAAAATTTTCATCAAACACTCGTCTTCTCGCCCGTGTCGTCGGGAATGTATTCTCTTCGCGTAACTGCAATACATTCTCCCTCATAGGCTTGCCGAGTATCGAAATTTCGTAATTTTCGTCATTTTCACGAAAACGTACTCTCTTCATGGGACCTTCGCTCTCGCCTCTCACCGTTGTTCCGTCATCGTCTTGGCTCGCTTCCGCTGATCGGCTCGCTCGCTGACGTGGTATACTACGAGCAGAATTCACCGCTCCGTCAGCTTCACCGTCATTTTCATCGCTTTGGCTCGCATCTTCCGGAATCTCCATGGTACTTTTCGTCGGCTTGGCTATGTCCCTCGTGATGACGTGGATCATCGCGACATCGTCGTCGCTCTCGCGCTCGGATCGCACGAATCGATCCGTGATTTCGCTTTCATCGTCCGAAATCACCGTCGTCCGGCTGTCCTCCATCTCGCTGTTGTCGTCGCTGCTGGAAATGGCGATTGACGATTGACTGGCCTCCTCGTCGTCGGACGGCTCCCCGTCAACCTCGACTTCTCGGCGTGTGGCGTCCTTGACGTCGCCGTCGCTGTCATCGTCGTCGTTGGCGGCTGTCTCCCCGTCGTTCTCGACAGGCTCGTCGTCGTTGTCGTCGTCATCGGCATCCTCGTCGTCGTTTCCGGCGTCTGGCTCCCCGTCATTCCGGTAACGCGGCTCTCGATGTGGCCTCAATTGACGCGCGTTGTACACCCCTATCGCCTGTCCATCGAGATCCTCGATCAGGTAGGCGTTGACTCGCACTATTCTTTGCACTCTGTACGGTCCCTTGTACACGAGATGTATCTTACGGGTCAGGCGTCTGCTGGCGTCGAAACGTCGATGGAGCTTTATCCACACCATCTGTCCCTCGCGATAGCTAGCCGTACCGTGCTTGTCGGCTTGTCTACGTCTCTTACGTGCCGCGTCCTCGAGACGTTGCCTCGCCTCGCGTATCTTTCTACGCCACGACATCTCATCGACGTCGAGAGGAATTAGTCGCGGATCGATCGTCAAATGGCCCATTTCGCCAGTATTTAATTCGCGCGGTGTAAATCCCGTAGACGAATGAGTTGTGTCATTGAGTACCTGTTCGGCGCGATCTACTATACGATGCCACGTATGCTAGCGGTCGCTCGCGTATGTACGCATAATACGGCCTAATTCTCGCATAACGCGCTCAACGGGGTTTGATTGTGGATTGTACGGTGACGTTTTGCGGGGATCGAAACCCTTTTCTCGCGCAAAATTACGCCATCGCTCGGTAATGAATTGACCTCCGTTGTCGGTGAGTATCGCCCTAGGTATTCCTATCTCGGTGAAAAACTCATTCTCCAGAATTTCCATGATGGTATCAAGTTTTTGATCCTTCATAGGATACAGCTTTACAAACTTGAAAAATTGATCCATCACGACCAATAGATATCGATAACCGTAACCGGTTCTCGGCAACGGTCCAAATATATCGAGCGATAGCGTGTCACCCGGTATATCCGGTAACACGTAATATTCGGTGCCTACCGTGGGTCTAGTGTAGTACTTGGTAGCCTGGCAAGTCTCGCAGGACGCTACCACGTCGCGCGCTATTCTATCGAAATTCGCGCCTCTGAAATAACTTTTCAGGAACGCGAGAACTTTGTCGGTACCAAAGTGTATCAGTAATTTATGAATCTGACTCGCTATACGCCACGTTGCTTTCCGCGGTAGCGCAACTCTATCGCTCTCCTCATGCTTCACGCGGATTATACCCTCGCGTTCGTAGACATTATCCGGGTCATCTCGCGCTGCCTGCTGTAATTCGGCGTCGTTTTCTTGGGCCTCTACAATTATGTCTACCCACGACGCGGTGTCGACACCCTCTCGCGGATTACGGATGATCGCGATGCGCTTCGTCTCGCTTGTCGGATCTCCGTTTACATTTCGACGCGAGAGTGCGTCGGCTATCGCGTTCTCCCTGCCGGGTAGATGAACGATCTCCAAGTCAAACTCCTGCATAAAACGGAACCAACGTGCGATTCTCGTGTTGTTGTTTACGCAGGTACTCAGGAATTGCAATGCTTGATGGTCCGTGTGCACCTTGACGTGCCTACCCATCAGCGGTGTGTGCCATTTACGTAGAGCGAAAATTAACGCCAAGCATTCCAATTCCGTCGTGGTGTAATTCACCTCGGCGCCTTTCAAACTACGACTCGCGTATACGACAGTTTGTTTAATATCCTCGGAACCTACTCTATACTGGTACAGTCTCGCACCTAGACCCGATCTAGCCGCATCGACATAGATACCAAACGAGTATCCCGATTGTATTAAATATAATTCAGGCGCTTCCTGAAATGCTTGCTTTATCTGTGTAAACGCGTCTTGATGCTCGCGTGTCCATACGAATTCCTGGCCTTTTTTCAAAAGACTTTCCAACGGTTTTGTGAGTCTGGCGAGGTTTTTTATGAATCGTCTATCCCAATTCACCAAGCCTAAGAACGACTGTACATCCTTTTTGTTGGATGGTCTTTCGAATGACGCTATTGTTACACGAGTTTCGTCGTTTATCTCAGCTTTGATCTCGCTGAACGTATGGCCTAAAAATTTTACTCCACTACGCAAGAGTTCACATTTCTCGCGATTTAACTTGAATCCAGCTTTTTCAAGCTTAGTGAGTACAAAATCTACATGATGGAGATGTTCCTCCAATGTTTCTGATGCTATTAGTACGTCATCTAAATAAATTGTAGTGAATTCATTTACGCCTAACGCTTGATCCATAGCGCGCGTAAATGAAGCACCAGCGGTTTTCAAACCAAAGGGCATACGTAAGAAGACGTATGTCTGCCCGTCAAATAGGAAACCGGTATACTGTCTCGAGTCCTCTTCGAGCGGAATCTGCCAGAAGGCATTTGAGATATCGAGAGTAGTGAAGTATCGTTTTCGGCCAACGCGCCTAAATACCTCCTCTATGGTCGGTGGCTGTGCATGGTCGTTACGCATGTGTTTGTTTATCTCGCGTGCGTCGAGCCACAGACGTATGTCGCCATTTTTCTTGACAACCACTACCAAAGGATTGATATATTGCGTCGCCTGTTTACGGACTATACCCTGTTCGACTAACTCTCCTATGTAAGCTCTGACTCGATCCAAATGTTTCTCTGGTATCGGGTATGTTTTGCGCTTGTACGGCTTTGTCAACGACATTTCTATCGTATGCTCGTACTCCTTCGCTCTACCCAGTCTACCGTCAAACATCGCTTCATGTTTATCGAGAATCTTCTCTAACTTAGCGTTCGCATCTTCGGCCCTGATCATGTTAACGCTCGCGTTCGACTGTATGGACTTGCGAAATTTCACATCTATATCGTCGTCGCACGACAATAGCATGCTGTAGCGCATTTGAAAATCTATGCCTAACACGATATCGAACGCTAATCGCTCAACTACGTAAAATTCATGTATGAATTTCCTATCGCGATATTCAAACATGATACGCGCCTTTGACGCTACGGTTGTACCACGCTCCGAAAATGCACCTTTCAGGGCGAATTTCTTGATCGGTTGAACATCTATGAATACGCCCGTTTCCTTGAGATTGTCGAAACACGTTTTCGTAATTGCGGTTATCTGTGAACCCGTGTCAATTAAAGCTCTGACTTTAGTCTGATTGAAACGCATGTCAATCATCGGTAATTCGTCTAGAACAGCTTTATGACGTTGTTCCGCGATTATCTCGTCATCCAATTCGGAGATTATCTCACGGGTGCGTATGATGTTCAAGCGTTCAGAGGAAGTGCTTTCCGCGCTCGCTTCGTCGCTGTCGCGCGTAATCGCATTACATTCTCTCCTTTCATTTTCGCGTGACTCTACGCTTTCTCTATCGCTATCTACGCGATTATCGGCAGCGTCGCCTGCCGTAATTGCCGCAACTTTACGTCCGCGGTCTTTATCGTTGTTGTATCGCTCACGATTCGACGAAAAATTCCTTCTGCTATCGCCGCAATCATTCTTGCCGGATTTCCATCTATCACGATTATCCGGTCTTTCACGCGTGTAACGCGTTTTTTTCGCTTTCGCGTCCTCGTCGCTAGTCTCCGGTAGTTCGACAATAGGAGGCTTATCCTTGCTCTTGCGCGTCGCGTCGGGTGATTCCGATCGTTTCCTGTTGTACGATTTTTTGAACGGCGAATTTCTCGTCGCATCGCGTTTAGGAAAGCGCCAAGTAAAGCGAGTAACGCGCTCCGTCTCTACCGCTAGTCTGACGATTACTATCCTGACGCTTTTCGCTCGATCGACGCGCATCAGCGCGCAATCTACGCGTTTCTCTCTCATTCTCGAGAGTGTCTAACATCGCGATAAATTCGCTCACGTTACGCACCACCGACGGTCTGAGCTCCCGCGTGATGTCCGCATCGAAATGCACAGGAACGGTTTGTACGATCTCCTCGTCGGACATGGGTGGTAAAAGCGTTTTTGCTTGACGAGCTAAATTTAAAGCGTACTCGGTCATGGACATTCCATCTCCAGACCTATATTTACCGAAATAGATCGACTGTCTAAATCTCATCTGGGCTTGCGTGCCCCAAAAGTGCTGTCGAAACAGACTTTTGATCTGCTCTATCGTTTCCGCGTACTGCAATTCGAACCATTGGGCCGCTGCGCCTCTCATACATCTACCGAAATAGCACAGCTGTTCGTCCTCCGGGACGCCCTCGTATCTGGCGAGTTTTTCGAATTTCTCGAGAAATCTTACCGGATTCTGCGTGTCAGTTTTACCGCGAAAATTGAGCTCATCAAAGGGATTCTTTAACCACCCCCCTCTGGGTAGTCTTACGCGCATCGGGACTAAATCTAAAACCGCTTGTTCGGCCGCGTGATCCGCCTCACACGCGTTCGGCTCGAATTTTTTCCTATCGTTCGTACGCGATATTCGATCCGATTCCGTGTTTTCGGTCGCGACGGATTCGCGTCTCTGCAGTTGAATCTGTGCCCGTAACATTTCCAGCTGCTCGGTCAACTCTTGGACCTGCTGGTATAATCGCGCCTCATTTTCCGTTGGGATATCTACCACAACGTTATGCTCGCGTTCGCGACTCAAATTAACCGGTGCGGGTGTATTAACAACATCTTCCGGCACTTGCAACAATTCTCGCATATTGTTACCGGCTATCGTCGCGTTTTCGCGCTCCATGTCCCCGTCTCCAGAAACGTGTCTCGCTCTGGTTCGCTGCGCGATGGGAAGCATAGGAGTATGTTGCACGTTAGCCATTATATCGGCTCTCGGTGTGCAATATTTCCTACCACGCGTACCTCTTTTCGGCCCTATTTTGCCTTTTTATCAAAAACACGACCCGACAGACAACGTAACCAACGTCCGTGCGTTAGCTGTGTCGCGATTTTATCAAAATCTCACTGGATCTTTCGCGGCACCTGTCACACCGTTCTCGCGACGTTTGTTCGTTCGTCGTGCAATATGGTCGCGAATGATCAATTATTTGGCAATTTCACGGCTCTCGAGTACACACATACGTTTTACGGTCGCAAGAATTCACGAAGTATCTATCGATCTTACGCGTACAAATTTCTCGCCAAGTCGCGTATCACGATATCCTTTATACTGTAATTCCGCTTTTCAGAACCACGGTCGCAATTCTTTCCGCTCAAATTTAACACGGACTGGACTTATCGAGTCCTGTCACGGTCGCCAGTATTTATTCTTTGAATAAAAACGCGAATCGTGACAGGCAGTATTTATTTAACTCACAGACGAGATTATCGAGTCCTGTCACGGTCGCCAGTAATTCTTCGAATTAATGTGCGAATCGTGACAGGCAATATTTATACGGACGAGATTATCGAGTCCTGTCACGGTCGCCAGTAATTACACGTATTACTTGCGTAACGGGTAAAACTGGCTCGTAATAAGTATAATTCTACCGCCTCGCGGACCGGACGCGTTGTTTAGACGGGTTGCAGGTTCTTGACTCGACGTTGTGATTTTCGAGTCGTGTTTGATAAAATTTAGGCTCCTATACACTGTAACCGGGCACGTAGGTTCACGCGTGACACAACTCGTTCGTCTAACTACCGAAATATATTCAAAGTTCGTGTAGCACGGTCGCCACTCGATTTTATCCTCTAAATCGAGAAAGGTAAGTATACTACTAACCGTATCTGTCGACTAATTTTCTCTTTTTTCTGTTTCAGGTGTTCCGGACTGCTGCTGCTGCTGGCCGCTCTGCGTCTCGCCTTACCGATGGACCTCCTTCGTAGAAGCCGCTTACTACCAACGATGCTCTGGACCAATGGATCGTCACGAATGAAGCACCCACAGGATCGTCGTTGCAGAATCTCAGGTAAGTATTTCGTATACTGTATGCTTATAGCGTAAGCAATGTGCATTTACTCGCACTTGATTTCCGCAGGAATGATGATTACGCATGAATCTCCCGCGTGGAAGGTGACTCAGGACAGGTCACAGGATATCGTCGAATGATTTCAGACACTCGGTGTATCACGTTAAATAACAATGTATTTATTCATGTTATTTCTGAATAAATGTTCCATACAATGCGTTTCACAATGACTTACTATCACTCGTGGTGTCACACTGTGATCGCTGGATACAGTTTCGTGTGTGACGCTCAAAGTCGCATAAACTCGGATTAATTCGTTGTCCGATGCTCCGCCGCTCGATTATCATCGGTTATCGTGAGAATCTGATATATTCTCCCGTATGACTGTTCGCGCTTTGTTACACGGATATCAGAGTTCGAAAGTCTATCACGAGTATCGATCGCGTTCGCGTATCACGAAAACTTGACGGATCTCGCTCCGTGAGCGGGTATCGTCGGTTGTAACGAGAATCTCGGCTATGTGTCAATTAGTGTTACCGCTTTGAGTTCTCCCGACAGGCTGACCACTGTTACACGTATATCGTGCACAGGGGTTGAGTATCGCGAAACTCAAGTAATTCTCGAACTCCCGGATATCGCTCCGTACGCGGGTCTCGTCGGTTGTTACGAGAATCTCGTATACGCGTAAAACGTGTTATCTCTCTGAGCTCTCCCGACGGACTGACCACTGTTACACGTATATCGTGCACAGGGATTGAGTATCGCGAAATCTATTATATTCGCGTTGTACCGGATATCGCTCCGTACGCGGGTCTCCCCGGTTGTATAGTAGAGATGGGCGTATCGACCTGAACGTATTGATACATCGTATCGATACGTATCATGGATGAAAATATTGATACACAAAAAGTATCGGATGTCTCGTATCGATATCGTCAATATCGATACTTACAAAAAGATATTGGATTCTATAGTCCAACCGTTTTTGCAAAAATTTTTAGCATGCAATTTCTTGCTTCTGACGTCGTAAAATAAAAATGGTTGCAGCGAGTACACAAGAAGAACCTTAAGTACAGTTTTTTTATTTATAAAATAATTTTTTGTACATTATGACTTATAATTATAACTTATAATTGTAATGACAAATAATTTTTGTATAGGTAATTCTGATTTCTATAACTATAATACGTAACGTACCAAATGGAAAAACCCTATAAAATTCGTTTGCGACGAATGTGACGACTTGTGTCGCTTGCTAGAAAACGCTTAACGCACTAGATAAAAGAAATATACAATTACTTATTTTTATACTTACAGATTTGATCACGTGACTGATGAGCAATGTGATTAAACAATAGGTTTGTTTTCCTATTATTGCACTGGCGGCAGTAGTTTAACGTACTGACTACTGAGAAACGTACAAATACAAACAGAAATCTCACGCTTGAAACTCTTTTCGTCGTTAGTTAGATTAGAAGTTAGGAACGTAACGTGCACTTTAGTACTTTACACTACGAAGTACGAACACTACGAACGTACGATAGGTAACCTACCTACGAAGTCTATGAACTAAGCCAACTAAAAGGCATAAGAAATTAAGAAGTATTCAGTACGTGAGACACGAACGCACCACGGCACGGCAGTCACGGCATGACGGCACCACGCGGTCTGACAGTCTGGCGGCCATTAAAGGACAAAGGACAGTCAAGGTCAAGGACCATAGAATATATACTATTACGGGCGATCAACACAAGTGTATCGAAGATCGATATTCAAGAGTTGAGTATCGATACGAGGAAATATCGAACAATAAAATATTGATACAAATTATTGATATATCAACACTAAAATATCGATACTTGAAATATCGATACAGTATTGCCCATCTCTATTGTATAGAGAACTTCTATAACGTGTTAAGTGTCTTATCTCTTCGAGCTCTCCCGGCGGACTGACCAAGATCGCTCGCTCGTCGCGTCGCACCTTCCCACTCGGGCGGCTACCCCCACTCCTGCTGTTGCGTCAGCCATCACGTGATTGTCGTATGTTCGCAACTGCGTACCGTCTGACAAACACGCAGGAATGTTGTTTTGCTCGCGCTGTTATTTTTCCGTTCCATAGAGACGGATCGCAAATACATGTTTGAGAATATCGTATATTACGGATTTTCGGGATTTTACAATTTTCGCCCGTATACGGAATTATACATGTATCCTATGTTGTAGGCCATGGATCTCGCTCGCATTCGACGTTTACGCTCGATGCCACGATATATCTACACATATATATATGCTACTTTTGCAGCGGGACGGGTGTGCCAGGATCTCGGCTTCGGATCGCTCGATTTACGCGGGATTGCGATAGGGATGCTTATTATGTTCCCGGAAATGCATCCGTATAGGTATTATTCCCGTAGATGACGTAGGTGGTGTGTGCCAGGCACTTCCGGCTCGGGCATCGTGGATCGACGGGACTCGGTGGACACGTTCCCAGGGGCCCAATAAGATGATCGCACACGGTTGTCCCCGTGGAAGGTGCTCGTGGTGGGTGTTTCCGGCACCCAGGTCGGATCGGGGTGAAACTCGATATACACCCTATATCGGACCTCGGAAGGCCATCGCCGATGGTGGTTTGGCTGTGCGAGGTCTGCGCCGGGACTTTGCCGCACAACGTCAGAAAATCTAATCTAGCGCGACGGATGTCTTAATCGACGTCCCGATAACGCATTCGTAACACCGGTTTACCTGAATTGTACCTGCGCTGCATTTTCCCCGCACAGGCGTTGAACTTGATCGTAACCACGATAGCGTCGCTCGCCGGTGTTCAGCTAATCCGTAGATATAGTTGTTCGCGGGTACGGACATTCGTGATACGATTTCGCGGCACACTCATGGCGTCGCGACGTAGACACGTGAAGCGTGTTCTCAGCGATCGATAATACCGTCTTAGGTTATTCGCTCGCATGGATGACATGTGACACTCGGCGCACAATCCTTTTTCGCGGATGCTGATCGCTTATTCGCGCGTGATGAGTGTCTGTTAGTCGCGCTGTATCTATATCTCGCATGAAACTATGGTATGGTGCGATTTTCGCGCACACCGTAACAGTGTGTGTGTGTATGACGCGCGCGAAAGTACGTGTACGTTCACGCTGGTGCGCGATAACGCTGAATCACGGGGCTAGTCCCCTCTAAAACTAAGCTTAACCTACATAAATTTACACGCACCGCAAAACAAAACAGGAAAAGGAAGGCGTTCGTCTATTTAATTAGCCTTTAATAGTGTGCGTGTAAATGTGCGAATATATATATATTACACACATACATATATATATTAATAATCGTAAGTAACCCTTTAAGCGGGAACGAGAAAGAAAACAAGACACATATTTTTATATAAACCGCGCATGCGACTGCGAAAAGAAACAAAATTCGGGACTGCAATAAAAATCGCATTCGCGCTGGTCTCCTGCCACCTCTACTCCTGTAGCCTCTCTCCTTGCTGCGTGGCGAGCAGCGTCTCCACCGCGACAGAGCACTTCCTTACGACGGAGGACGTCGCACTGGCCGGGGTGCCAGGCTCCGACGGAGGTAGGCTGGTTCGCGCCGTCGACGATGTAGCCTCCGGCTGCAAGGTTTCACTGTGTTGCACGTGCCTCATTGTTAGTAGGTACATTGCAGGGAAATAATGGGACGCACGTATCGTCGCAAAACGACTCCCGTCGACAAGGAGAAACTCAAGTAGGCAATTCTTGCGGTGAAAAAGGATAAAATGAGCGCTTACGCAGCTGCAAAACAATTCGATGTCCGGAGAACCACGTTAAACAACTGGTTGAAAAAGAACAACGATTAACAATTATTATTAACAATTATTATTAACAATTAATAAGAATTATTAACAATTATTATTATTATTTATTATTAACAATTATTATTTATTATTAACAATTATTTTTTAATAATGTTTTGCATAAAAATTTAAAAAAATAAATTTTTATATTTTTTTCTTAAAAAACAATTAATAAAATGTATCCTATCATTTTTCAGGATCAGCTATACGTATTAGTATTGAAAATGCAGTGTGACGGATCCGCCCTAAGGGTGGGACGAATCCACCCTGCCATTTTTGAGGTCTCAATTTTTCCACCGTTGTCGTTTTTGCCCTATACCGGTTAAACAAAGCGACGTAGACAAAAATTTTCTATATAAATTTTGTAGCTAAAGGTTCACTCTTTACAATCGTATACCACATTTGACTAAAATTATTTATTTTGTTGTTAAAAATCGGCACCGAAAAAAAACTGACGGTCTCGCCGGGGTCACCCCTAATTATTAATTTAATATTCTATTCAAAATTAGTTAGTTATTGCTTTCAAATATTTTAAAATGTAGCAGCGCCAAGTACAATAGTTATTTTCCGAGATAATATATATGTAATTGGCACAATTTAAAGATAACATTTCTTTTTTTGTAATAGATAATCACTTAGATTAAATAAGGTAACGCAATTTTTTGTGATATGTACTGTGACGTAATGGTTCGCCGCACGTGGCAGCGCCCCGCCGCCGTCACAAGGCGCGGGTTCGCGCCCGCAGACAAGCCAGGAGAGCGACCGCGAAATCTCCAAGAGGCCCACCGAATCAATGAATTGCGTATTATTATTTTACTTTATTTCATTTTTTTTGTACGATATGCCACCTCACCGAGGCACCGCGCACAAGGACAACAACGCGGAATGTTAAAGTCGGAGTACGGGATCTGTGGCGAGGGACGGAGCGGCGCAAGTACGGTGAGACGCGGCGAGAATTCGGCTAAGGGGCACACGACGGACACGCGTGGCACGCGGGGTCGACAGGACCGGGACAGGGCCCTTTTCCCCGAGGGGAAAGAAGGAAACACCCAGAGCTGCCTCCAGAGTATCCGAGCGGACCCTAGACGCCTGGCCAGCGTTCCCGTGGCCCACGGAGGAGATTTCCCCTCGAGCGGAATCAAGCCCGAGCGTATAGGACACCGGAGGGAAAATTCGGCACCTCAAGGAAATCCCGGGAAGCGCAAAGGACCCCCGCAGGATGTCTACGACCGTGCCCGCGTGATCCGCGACGCACTCAGCCCCCATTAGTCACGACGTTGCGCACGGATATCGCGCAACCCCTTGAGAGGGGCGAGCGTTCGATTCTTGCATCGAGCTCGCCGCTCGATTTCTCTTGGTTCGTCCGCCGGCGCAATCAGACGTTTCGCGAGTAACCGCTCTTTCTGTAGGCGAGGTTCTCGAGCATCGGATCCGAGACGAAGAGGAGTGTTACGTTCCGTTCCGCCCCGACCCGCCATCCTCTCGGATATCGCAACGCGTAGCGATTTTCGGGTTTTAGTTTCGCGGAAATCGCCGGACGCGGCCTAAGTTTGTGATCGAATCCTATGCTTGGGGTTGTCACAAAAGAGTCTCGCAGAGTTTCGATTCGCGACCGGATCTCATAGAGTCTCGACTTTTGGTGTTGGCGGTCGGTGGCGGGCGCGAGGGGCCTCGTGACAATTCGTGCGATGTTAGGAAATTCGGCCTCCTGGGGACCGTAGCCGCGGAGTCGTGAGACATCTCGGCAGCGGCCGAGATCGGGAAATCACGAGTGATTGGTGCAATCGCGTGTGGCGTGAGAGTGGTCCTGCGGGGTGCCTGCTCGCCCACGACGAAAAGTATCGGCGTTCGGTTTTCACGTCTCGCGTTCCGACCTCGTGTGTCTCACGGTAACTTGGGCGTAGATTGAAGTTTTCGCGTAATAACGTTGCGTTAGCAATCTGTTCTCGGGGTTTCGCGCGGGCGTTCTTTTATCGCGTGTGCTGGAGAGTGGCACTGCGGTGTATCTGCCCGCACACAGCGTAGAGTCCAGTGCTGCGTAGTCATTCGCGATTCGTAATTAGAGAGTCATTTGTCATCGTATATTGTGTCGTCGCGTCAATTGTGAAAAGGGTGTCGCAAATCTCTCAGCGGCTATCGTGAGCGACCGACCAACCGTCCTTTGTGCGTCGTTTCTTGCGAGCGAGCTCAGGCGCACCAAGCGAGGCGCCTCGCGTTATTTCGAGATTAATTGTAGGCGATTCCCCTCTCGCGATACTATTATTACTTGTATTTTTGTGTTATTTGAATCCAAGTTGTTCAGTGCGTAAATTAATTCAACAAACACCTTTTCACGTTCTGTTGCCTCTAACTCCGTTTTGGATATTGCTAGTGTTTCTCTCCGACGTAATTCTTTACTTCAATACGACAACCATATTTCGAAAGTCCGAAGAATTCTATCTGTTATTCATTTACTTGATTATTCTGATTTCGTTTAATTTTCTTCTCAACTGTAATAAACGAGGATCATTATTACTTAATTATTTGACTGTAACTATCCTACTTGTTTTCTTTTTCACACATAATAACCGAAAATTTTTATCCATCGATCTTTTGACTATTACTATTCTGTTTACTTTCCCTTTTTGAATTATAATAAACGCAACTTATTGTTACTCCGATGTCTAGCGATTCTTCTTCTTCCTCGGCACTACAGCCCGGTGTGGGCTTTGACCTTCCTCACTACGCCTCTCCATTCCTCCCTACTCTGCACTTTCTCCCTCCATCTTCCAACCCTCATGGACTTCAGGTCCTCTTCCAGGTCTCGCATCCATCTCTTCCTTGGTCTACCATGTTTCCTCCTTCCCTCCATGTTTCCGTGCAGCAGTTTGCTTGGCATCCTTTCCTCACTCATCCTCTCCACATGACCCAGCCAAGCCAACCGTCGTGACTTTACGAATCTCACTATGTCTTCTTCTTGAAGGGCTATTTCTATTTCTCTGTTCGTTCTTATTCTCCACCCTTCACCTTCTTTTACAGGGCCATATATCCTTCTTAAAACTTTCCGTTCAAATATACGTGAAGCCTTTTCATCAGCAACTGACCACGCCTCTGATCTATAAGTCATTACCGGTCTGATAAGAGTCTTGTATAACTTTATTTTCAAATGTCTGGGCAGAAGGGTCGTTTTCAGAAGCTTAATGTTAGCAAAATAAGCTCTGTTTCCAGCCGTTATCCTTTTTTTAATCTCTTCTGTCATTGAATTCTCAAAATTTAGATCAGTACCGAGGTAGCTGAAACATTTTACACTTTGAAAGTGATACTGTCCAAAGAATATGTCCTGGGTCGATCTTCTACGTTCCGTTGCTAACATCTTCATATATTTAGTTTTTCCTTCGTTAATTCTAAGTCCCATCTTTTGGCTCTTCTCCTCCAAGGTCTTAAACATTTTTTTTTGAGGGAATCTAAATTCCGCCCCATTAGTACGATGTCATCAGCGTAAGCGAAAGCCTGTGTGGACTTGTTTATTATTGTCCCTTTTACTTCCAGCTTTTTCATTGCTACGTGAAGGGCTAGATTAAATAGTTCCGCAGAAAGGACATCTCCTTGTCTCACTCCAGTTGTTATCTCAAAGGCTCTGCTAGTCTTGCCTCCAATGTGGGTCTTGGCTTGAGATCTTTTCATAGTCATCTTGGCTAAGTTAATAATCTTCCTGGGTACCCCAAACTTCTCTAAGGCATTCAGCATCTTTCTCCTGTTGATACTATCAAAGGCTTGTTTAAAATCGATGAGCAGCATATGCAAATCAACATTAAATTCGTACCATTTCTCCATGGACTGTCTTATTACGAAAATCTGGTCACGGAAATTGTGCTTTTTCCAGGACGAAAACCGCACTGGTACTCTCCGAGGATTTCCTCTGCATAACTGTTCAATCTCTTCAGTAGTATACTTGAGAAGATCTTATAGATGACATTAAGTAGTGTAATCCCTCTATAATTTTCACATTGTAGCTTGTTTCCCTTCTTAAAAATGGGGCAGATAAGACCGATTTTTCACTCTTCTGGCATTTCTTCTCTTTCCCATATTTCACAGATCAGACTATGTATTTTTCTAGTTAGATCTCGTCCCCCGTACCTTAATAGCTCGGCTGTAAGTTGGTCCTCTCCTGGTGCTCTTCCATTCCGCTGACGTTTTATTGCTTCTTCTACCTCCTCTAATAGGGATTTAGCAATCTCTGGATCTACATTCATGTACCTTACTCTCGTTCTCTTCACTTCCCTCTTTAGCGTTCAGTAGTTCTGCAAAATACTCTACCCAACTTTCTAGGACTTCCTCCTCCTCTCCCATCAACTTTCTATTTTTGTGTTTACATGAGTTCGTCCTTGGTTGGAATTCCTTTGTGATCCACTTGGTGGCTTGATATAATTTTCTACTTTCATTATGTGTGCTCAGTTCTTCAATCCTTTCCATATATCTCTTTAAATACGCTTTTTTCTTCTTTTGCAGCGTTTTATTTGCTTGTCTTTTACTTTCTCTATACCTTTCATAGTTCTGTCTTCTTTCCCTTTGCATCATAATCATTCTGTTTGCATTCTTTCGGTCGATTTCTGCTCTGCACTCATTATCAAACCATTCCTCATTTCTCACTCTTTTTTTCTTCTATAGTCTCTCTTGCGGTCTCCTTGATGGCTTTCTTTATTTTGTTCCATTTTTTTTCCACTGTATCGTTTTCTGTCAGATCCTTAGCTCCCTCTTCCATCTTCCTACTCAATATTAAATAAGGGTTGGAAAAACCTAAGAATATATCAGAATAAGAAAAAAATTGCCAATATAATAAAAAAGTGTGCTAATTAAAAATTTGCGCATTGCTTCTTCATCATTTTAATTTGATCATTGAATTTGGCGATAATTGGTAAAGGGGTTTTTAAAAATAAAATTTGGAATTTTTGGAAAAATGTTCGTGGTTGCTTTAACTTCAGCAAATATTGAGATATTGGTTGCGAGCCGTTTTCCCGCGAGCTCGCCACTCGCGGGGGCGTTCCCGCAAATTATCTCAATCTACTTGTCGAGTCGCGAAAGGCAATACGCGAAAACTGGGCGCCAGGTGCGATTACGCGCACCACGTTTTTACTTGCTCACACGTCCTTGCAATAACAGAATCTTCGCGAGATCGTCGTAGCTCAGGGCGGAATTCGTGATGGTAGTTAGGGGAATGGAGGGAGCGTAGCGCATAAACACTGAGAAATAAAGTCAAAGCAAAAGCGGTTCTAATAAAATAATAATAATAGGATATATTTCAATAAAGTTTTTACGCAATAAGTTTTTACAGTGATTTTAATATTAAATCGATATCGATTTAATTAGGGAAGGGAGAGGGAATTTTTTCATCTTAATTTAAGGTGCTTAATTTTAAGCGTTTTGATAGAAGGACCGGATTCTCGGTCTAAAGAGTCCTGACGTTTGTGACCGTCAGGAGTGATTGCCAGTTTTCGTCGATTAAGAAAATTTAATTTGGTTATTTATACACTGGCGAAGTAAATGTATCTCATCGTTGAATATTTCAATAAAGTTCGCGGAGAACGATTCGTCGGAAAGAACAGAAAAGAGAACGGCGAAGATGCGGATGTGTGCGCGACCCGACGGTATGCAATCTCGGTACGAAATTCCAACTGCACGCGGGACACGGAAACGGAATCAGATCTTACACGCGGACACCAGCACGCGGTCACCCAACCGACACACACGCGAATACACACTCATCCATCCATCCAAATCTTACACGCGACTACACACACATACACGCAACGCGAGGCACACCACGTATTCTCACGGAACACGGGACGTTACACGCGCATACACGAAACACGGTACGAAAAACGCCAAATCCGCGGCCCGCCACGCAGCTTCGCACCCCCGATGCACACCGCGCGACACACGATGCACTCGCCTGTGCAATCGCCCCGCGCGGGCACGCGGGTCAACAGCTGACGCGGCGCCCGGCACACGCAACACGCAACCTGCACGAACGCGCCCGGCGCGTGATCGTCCCCCGTCGCTCCCCGGCGCAATCAACGTCTTATTACGCGCCTCTAATTACTCGCGGTACGCGGCACAATAGGCGGGCGCGAGGTCACACACACGCGCGCGGGCGGGACTCGCCCCGCAACCACACACAAATACGCACACGATGACTGCCGGTCGCGACGAAGTCCCCGAGGAGAGCGAGAACCAACGATATCCTAACTCGATCCGCTCTCGGCCGGCCCACACGACGTTTTCTCGACGTCACGGTACACGCGGGACTTTATGGTATTCTCTCAATACGCACTTCTTCACCAGGGGTGATTAGCGGACACGAGGGCACCGGCCGCGAGCGGAATCACTGTTTCACCTTGCCTACCGGAGCGGCGATCTCACAAAAATCCTCTCGATCCGATGTCGGTGGTCGGGAGCGGCGTCTCACTTCGTGGCTCACACGGCAGTGACGATCCTGCGGCCCGGCGGGATCACCTCGGGCCCCCGCGCTTGCGCACTGAATCCACTTCCTGTCCCAGCCATCTGCGCCATATCCTGCTGCCGGATTCCACCTTCCTTGATCCGCTCCACCGGCCCGCGGTATTCAAAACGGGCGTGATAGGGTGAGTACGGCTGGCCGTGCCGTGATCTCTGGCCGACGTCCGGCGGGCCCGGTTGGCCAGGCCGTGACCGCGCCGACGGGCATATCCTCGCGTCCGGCGGAGGCGGCAAGACCGTCCGCCCGCTCCTGGGGGTGGCGGCTCAGCGTCCGACGCGGACCTCTGCGGGGCGTCCCCCTCGAGTGTCCTTGTGCTCCTTTGGCGGCGGCATGGCTCGGGACGTGTGCGGCGGCGCGGCGGCGGACCCATGGGTGACCCGCCTGTCGGCCTCCCCGTCTCCTTCATCTCTCCTCGACAGCTCCCTTAAGTCCCACGATGCGGCTTTTAAGCCGTTACAATATTGTTTTGACCCGCTCCGGCTGCAAAACGCTAAATATATCTATTAATATCGTTCGCCCCCGCTCGGGTTACCCCGCCCCCGATTCTACCTTCGGCCGAGCTTTGTCCGGGAGGAGGGCGCGACTTTTGTCACGTCACATGGTCTGAATTTTTTTAATCGAGTTTCATTTAAGGAAGGTTGGTATTGAATTTGGCGATGATCGGTAAAGTTCTTTCTTTATAAACTTTTGAATTTTTTGAGAAATGCCCGTAGTTGCTCTACCATCCGCAAATTTTGAGATATCGGGCTATTTATAATTTTTTAAAATTATTTGTAGCATTCTCGGCTGTTTCGAAAAAAAAGAGAGGAAAAGAGAAAAAGAGAAACAGGAAAAAAATAAGAGAAAAACAAAAAGAAAGACAGAAATAGAAAAAGAGAGAGAAAGAAATAGAGGAGACCGGGGCTAACTCGACACCGGGGCAAACTTGTCACTAGGCTTTTTGCCTATTTAAATCTGTCGTAGAAACTTGCCTTTCCTATGGTAAATGCGTCTTTATATGCCAGCGTTGTCAACGGAATTTGGTGACATTCTGAGTTATGGTGTAACTTCTAGTGCGACATAAGCGTTTTCGATGGTAAAATGTAATTTTTTTGATCTCTCGAAAATTTCTACTCTTTGATCGAGCTTTGCTCTTATAATCTACCATTAAATGATTTTGATGGGAAATTCGATGCTCTATACGAATCCGATAATAGTTTTTGCATATTTTCAAAATTTATATGTTTTTGGAGTGACAAAAGTGAAAAACGACGTTTGGGGCAAAGTCGACACCACGCCACCGGGGCAAAGTCGACACTAATCTATTTCGATAAAGCGTTGTAAATAAGTCATTTGCTTTTGGCTTGCAGCAAAATAGTTTGTACATACAATAGAAAAAGACTAGTGATAGATAAGGAAATAATGAAAGAAGCTGTACTTGCCGTAAAAAGGAAAAAATAAAGATCAAACATGATACAGAAATATTCGGGGTGTCAAGACAAATTGTCGTTTATCATGGCTCATGACAACATTGCACGCATGGCCGATCGCGAGTATACCTGCATTAAGCGGAATCTACAATGAGAATTTAAGGCGTAAAATTTAAGCTTCAAGCCTTAAACCGTAAGAAATTGACAAATCACAGTCGGGTATTCTTCTCATATTCGACTGTGATTTGTCAATTTCTTACGGCTTAAGGCTTAAAACTTAAATTTTACGCCTTAAATTTTCATTCTAAACTCCGCTTTAATTGTTTTTCAGACATGAGTTCAGAGGAAGATAATTGAAAGTTCAACAATTTTTTTCTCATTATTTCCAATGATTGTTTTGCTTTATTCCGAATTTTTGTACTTTCTAAATACACGATAAACAACGTATTTTATTTTTAGACAATAAAAAAATAAGTTTTAGATCAAATTGTATCGATTAGACAGTGTCGAGTTTGCCCCGGCATTTTTCAATTTGAAAATTTGTCTTTGCGTCACTTTTCCTCTCCTGGGGGCAAAACAAAGCGACGTACAGCAAAACTTTCTTATACAATTTTGTACCTAAAGGAACACTCTTTAAATGTGTACCATTGAATTCGCTTGAAAATTTTAATTAGTTGTTGAAAATTGCCTTTGAAAAAATCGTGTCTAGTTAGCCCCGGTCTCCCCTACGGTATTTATTGTAAACATAAATAATAAATATTTATTTTTGGGTAAATATATAGAGAAAAGTAAATTATAAGATACCACATTTATTTTGTGTAATTGCCGGAAGTCTATGTGCAGAATTGAAAAAATAATGTTATTTTGAAAGAAATTTAATAAGCTTCAAGATACTGAAATGTAAAATTTAATTTCAATAATAATTTCATAAATTTATCTTTGGTTGGCAATACAATCCTAACAACTCACTTAGTGTTTACACGTTATTGCATATTCTTGTAGCCCTTGTCGAGACGTTTTCAAAACACTCTTCCGTTCAGTCGATTTAAACTATGATTTGAGAATTTTAAAGAATTACGGTTTTATTAAGAGTTTAAAGCAATGAAATTTTCAGAAAAGTACTGGTTTTTTTTCAAACCATAATTAAAATGTACAAAAACCTTGAAAAAAACGTCAGTTAAAATTGCCAATAACATAAAAAGTGTGCAAGTAGAAACTTGCACATTGCTTCCTCATAGTTTTTATGTGTGCAAGTAGAAACTTGCACATTGGGGTATACCGGGGTGAGACCGTCAGTTTTTTTTTCGGTGCCGATTTTTAACAACAAAATAAATAATGTTAGTTAAATGTGGTACACCATTGTAAAGAGTAAACCTTTAGCTACGAAATTTATATAGGAAATTTTTGTCTACGTCGCTTTGTTTAACCGGTATAGAGCAAAAACGACAACGGTGGAAAAATTAAAATCTCAAAAATGCCGAGGTGGAACCGTTACCCCCGGGGCGGATCTGACACATTGCATTTTCAATACAAATACGTACATCTGATCCTGAAAAATGATAGCATACATTTTAATAATTGTTTTTTAAGAAAAAAATATAAAAATTTATTTTTTAAAATTTTTATGGGAAGCGTATTATTAAAAAATAACTGTTTTATTCCATAAAACAATTTAGGCACGTGAATACAGATCCTGACAAGCGCACGAATGTGTTACGTGCCCTACGCTCGCACGCAATGCACTGTTTCCCATATGCTCTTTGTTTTGTCAACTTCTCTGAGGACACGCAGCACGTATTATCCAAGTCCTCGGATTTACGCCCACTGCTCGTCGAAGGCTGCGGTTCTGTTTGTGTGGCATTTTTTGGGCAGGCCTCTCTTTCTCGGCGCAGTGGCAGGTGTAGATTTTGACGTTTTTCTCGTAGTAGGTTTTTCTTTTTTTTCCGCCTGCTCAGCCGCCAATTCCACCATTTCAGGCGAATCAGTAAGAACGGCGCTCTTTCTTCGTTTTCGTCCTTTGCGAGTCTGTTGTCTCGGAGCGGCTTTAGGAAATGCTCGAATACTTTGAAACGTCGCGCTCAAGTTCTGTGTATCACCAGGACAAGACATGGAAGAAGCCGAGGGATTGAATTCGTTTTGGTCGGCTGCGTCGGGTTCGGTTGTCTCCGAATCGGCTGTGTCCGGGTCGGCTTTTTTTTTACGCAGGGAAATCTTCCACTACTGGGATTCCGAGAGCCAAAGTTCCCGGTTTGCCCAGTAGCCCCCCTTTCGGGAGGAAGACCCCCTCAGACCCCGGGGAGGGACCGAGGGGAGTGTGGGATTGCATAGCATGCACATCGCCCACGATACTGCATGCATGCCCTGCCCACTAAAACCCTGCGGGTGTCCTACCTGGCATTGCTGGGGAGTGCCCGGGAACATTGACTATTGCGTCCGGTGCGCTCCCCAATGCCGAGCCTTTCGGCTCCCAATCAATAAGCCGGGGCTCTATGGCTCGTCAAGCCGATGTATCTATATGCGGCGAGGTGTGGACACCGCCCATCCCGCCACCCCTCCCGTTGTTGTGGGAGTATACGGGTCCGCGCCCCGGAATCCCCGCTGGAGCGCCGACCTCCCATCCTCCGGGCGCTTTTCCGTCGGAGGGAGGCGCCCGGAGGTACAGCACCGCTCCTGCTGCCCTATGCGGGCAGCAGTGCCCCCAGTCGTAATCGGACAGAGAGCGGGCGGGCCTCGCTCCCTATGGGAAGCGGGGGCCCGCAGATATCCCTATCAGGATCGGTCCGCCGCCAAAACGGGGGGGGGGGGAGGTCAAATCTCCCTGCGGCGGACCCTTTCCGCCTCCTCTTTGGCGGACATTACCTGACCACAAAAGGTCAGGAATGCCCGCCATTTGTCCTCCCCCCGACCATCGCCGCCACGACGGCCGAGAGGAAGAAGTCGTTTCCGACCGCGTTAATCAGGACAAGGCGCTGCTCCGCCCACGCTGGACAGAACTCCAGCATGTGCTGCGCCGTGTCCCTCTCCTCGTCGCAGTGGTGGCACCGCGTAGTGGCCTCCTTCTTTATGCGACACAGGTACTCGCCAAAACACCCGTGGCCTGTGAGCACCTGTGTCGCATGGTACGATAGTCCCCCGTACCTCCGACTGCCCAGCCACTCTGCCAGGCAGGGTCGGACGGCGTCGACGGTCCTTCTGCCGGCGAGAGTCGGATCTGATAGATACTCCCGCCATCTGGCCAGAAGGGCCACCCTCTCCTGGAGCCTTACGGCACGACGGACCCTGTCCGTGATTGGGATCCCCCCAGCCCGCAGCTCCTTGGCGCGCCGATAAACCTCGGCGCGCTCTCTGGCCGCGATCTCCAAGGGGAGAGCCCGGACAGGGTCGTCGCCGCCGCGTGTGAGACGGTGCGGTACGCCCGTGACACTCTTAGGGCGACTGGGCGCTGCACTCGGCGCAGTATCGCCTTGATGCGTCCGGAGCCCTCCGCCTCTGGAACCCACACCGGGGCCCCTTAGAGTGCCACGGCGTGCACCGTCGCCACGTAAAGCCGGCGAGCACGGCCGCTCGCCCCTCCCAGGTTTGGCATGAGCCTCGCGAGGCTATTCGCCACGCCGAGGACCCTGGGAGCCAGGCGAGCAAAGTGCCCGCCGAAACTCCAGGTGCCGTCCAACCAGAGGCCCAGAAGTTTCATCTGGGCCCCCACGGGGATACGGGTTTCTTCCACCGTTATGTGGGCCGCGGGTGGCTTTGTCCCTCTGAAGCGGCGGCGGTCATAGAAGAAGACAGCCTGTGTCTTCTCGGGAGCCACCCTTAGGCCCACCCTTCTCATTGCTGCCACTACGCAGGCCACCGCGACGTCGGCCTTGCGTCGGGCCTCATCCCAGTCGCCGCCTTCGACCCCCAGGAAGGTGTCGTCGGCGAAACCGCTCAACCAACACCCTGGGGGCAGGGCGACGCGCAGGACGGCGTCATACGCCAGGTTCCACAGTAGAGGGCCGAGAACCGACCCCTGTGGAACCCCCCGCACGATGATCTTCACCCTCAACGTTCCATAGGCCAATCTCCTGTCCCGGAGATAGCCGTGGACCACGGCCGTGAGGTAAGGAGGGACGCGGTGACGCTCGAGCGCCCCCCTTATGACCTTCCAGGGCAGGGTGTTGAAGGCGTTCGCTACGTCGAACGAGACGCCCAACAACACCCCGCCAGTCTCCGCCGCGGCCGCCGAGAAGGCCCGGATGCGCTCGATGGCATCCACCGTGGACCTGCCCTCTCGGAGGCCGTACTGGTCCGCCGACAGGTCCGGACCAGTCCGGGACAAATGCCGGACAAGGCGATCGGCAATAATGCGCTCAAAGAGCTTGCCCACCTCGTTCAGCAGACAGATCGGCCTATACGCCGAGGGTGAGTCGGCGGGTCGTCCCGCTTTTGGGATGAGGACCAACATGGCCACCTTCCAGTCCCGGGGGAACCGGCTCTCCCTGAGGCACCGAGTGTACAGTGCACACAGGTGTTCCGCCAGTTCCCCCACGGCCAAGGACAATGCCCTTCCTGGGACTCCGTCGGGCACCGGAGCCTTGCCGGCCTTGAGGCGCTTGGCTGCCTTCGCCAGCTCCTCCGTCTGGATCCCGAGCTCCTCGTCCCGTTCCGCCTCGGGCGGGGCGGGACCCCCGTCGTTCCTCTCTTCCGGGTCGTCCGGAAAGAGGGTCCCGACCACCTCCTCGAGGAGCTCCGGGTCCAGGGTCACCGTCACTGGGGGCGCCCAGGTTCTGAGTTTATTCAGAATCATTTGGTAGGGGCGCCCCCACGGATCCCCGTCCAAGGCCCGCAAATGCTCGTCCTAGGCTCGGTCCTTGGCCGCCTTAATGGCCCCGGAGAGGGCCCGTCTGGCGGAACGGTAACCCTCTCCGGCCTCCTCGGGTCTGTGCGGGTCCCGACTCCTTCGGGCCCGCAACCAGACTCGCCTAGCGTGGACGGAGGAGCGCCGTAGCTCGCCAATCTCCTCCATTGACCAGTACGCCGCTCGACGCGGACGGGGCCTGAATCGGGGCATACCCGCGTCACACGCGGCGGTCATCACGTCCCCGATCCACCTGGTTGCCTCGTCCACGTCCTCGAAGGCGTCTGGTGAGACGCCCTCGTCCCACACCGAGGTCTGGACCGCGGCCCCGAACAAGTCCGGGTCCAGCCTCTTTAGGGCCCACCTCGGGAAGCTGCGCGCCGCCTCCCGGCAGCGGGCCAGCACCTCCGGGGGGGCGACCGAAAGGGTCATCTCTATGTAAAGATAATCCGATAGGGTTTCCACCCCCTCGGCCACCCTCCACTCCGTGATGCGGCGCGCGGCGGGGGGCTCGACCACGTGATGTCTACAATGGAGCCCCTCGGTGCCGCACGCAGGTCTGCACGGACCCCGCGTTCATCGCGCAGAGTCCGAGGCCCGCCGCCCATCTCTCGAGGAATCTTCCCTTGGCGTTAGTGACCGGGGATCCCCACAACGCCGACTTGGCGTTGAAGTCGCCGGCCACCATGACCGGTCCGGGAAGAATCCTCGACACGCAGCCCCAGAGGCTGTCGAGGGACGCCTCGTATTGTGCAGCGCTCACGTTGGGGGATATGTTGTAGCCGGACGTGGCCGTTTGAGATTGCGGGAGACGCGATATCACTTCCTATCATACGGTCGCCACTCGGTTTAACCTATAACTACCGAGAAGGTGTGCTGGAGATTTAATCTCTAATATTATTTAGGGTAATTTCTCCCCTCTGTTGCAGGTGGATGTCCAAGATGGATCACCACCGCCGCTGCTGCTTCCCCGGATCCTCGCTTCACCGCATACCGGATAGCTGCTTGCTTTTGCTGCGTTTCCCCGGATCCTCGCATTACCGCATACCGAGAAGACGTTGGACAACGATGGATCATCGCCGATGGACAAGGTAAGTAGAAGGTAAGTATGTCAAATTAATCTTGAGACACGACTTCACTAAAGACGAATTATTTATTATAAATCGTTAACTGTTGTATTTATTACAATATTTCAACTCACGCACACGATGTGTCGTTACCGTTACAATTGGTATCTATGTAACGCTCGCTATTGTTGAACGAGAAATTTAACGCGCGTCACGCGGGAGTTACCGGTTGTAATATACAGCGCGTAAGACGTCCGCACGCTACGGCTGTATCCGATAGACTGCCACGAACAATGTATCACGCTTTGGCTCCCCACTATTCGAGCCATCCCCACTCTTGGGTTGTTATTCGCCGCTCGCGATCACGCCACACTTTTTCTAACAGTTTTTGCATGTTTTCGCGCATGCCGACATGCAGTTTTCGCGTGGTGGACACGTGCGCGCTCCGTAGCTTTCATCTTGGGGCCGCGACGTGGAAATTTCCGCTGTAAGTACCACGTGGTGGTCCTCCTCAGCTGGCACCGCTGCACCAGGTTTCCACTTTTCCGAGTCTTCCTCGGAGGTTGACGCCGACCTGTGCGCTCCCCCTCGGGGATGCTCCCTAACCCATTGGCGGTCGACTTCTCCGGAGAAAATGTCCGTGGACGTTTTGGGTCCTCCGCCGTTGACGCCAACCTATGCGCACCCTCTCGGGGATGCTCCCCGACTCGTTGGCGATTGACTTCCCCGGAGAAAATGGCTGTGGACGTTCTTGGTTCTCCGTCGTTGACGCCGACCCCCTAGGCGCGTGTACCAGGTCCTCTCGAGGATGTCCCTGCAATTATTTCTCGGAGATGACCTCTGGAACGCTAGTTTACGCGCGCGTTACCGCAGATTAACGCCGACCTACTCGGGACATGTACTAGGTCCCTCGCAAAGCACTTGCCTTAACACTTCTCGGAAATAAGCTCTAGATAGACAATTTCCACATGCGTTATCGGACATTGACGCCGACCTACTGAGGATGTATACTAGGTCTCCGCGAACGCGTTTACCATGACTAGTCTCGAAGACAAGCTTCCCGGAACTCGTTTTCATACGCGTTGACACACATTAACGCCGACCTATTTAGATCTCTTATCAGGTCTTACAAAACGCATTAAGACTACCTCGTCTCGGAGATGAGCTCCCTTTCGCTAACTTCCGTACGCGCTGTCACACTTTGACGCCGACCTACTGGGGCTGTGTACCAGGTTGCTCCGAATCCGTTATCGTTAACTCGCCTCGGAGATAAGCCTTGCGTAACCAGTTTTCGCACGCGTTATCGTACGTTGACGCCGACCTGGTACACGCGCCTTTTTGGAATGTGTACCAGGTCGCTCCGATCACCGTCGCGTCATTTCTTCCTGGAGATTGTGTGTGACTCATGCCGTTTCGCGCGATTTATGCCCGATTCTCGCGCGCGTTAAAATAAAATCAAATTAAACGTAATTGCATTGTTAGCGTGAGCCAAACGAAAATTAAACAGTGAACTGGGCGAGATAAACCGAATCACGACTTATCATTAACACAATGTGGGAAAACTGCCAACTGGCCGTGCCTTATGGGCTTATAACTACTTTCTAATTTACCAGCTATTGTCTGCCCGAAAGGGCCTCTCGTCCACCGGGATCAATGAAATGTCCCTGTGACGCTCCTCGCGGCCATTCCGAAGTGGGCGGCTGCAATGTACACCCCCACAACCGTGACGCTGCCCCATTTAACGGAGACAAACCCGTCGCCCGCCTCAAGACGAGTGCAGGCGACGAAGGTCTCCGTCATCCGCCATGTTATGGCTACGGAACCGCACTGGTCGACCGCCCAGCACGGATGATCCGGCGGCACCCGGTACGGCTCCGCAGCCACCCCAAGACAAATTAGAAACTTGCATATTACTTCCTCACAATTTTTAAGTACGCAAATTGTAAATTTGCACATTGTTTAATCAACATTTTATTTCGCTCATAAAGCTTCCTCTATGAGGAAGCCAAATTAATAAATATCCACTAATAATTATACATCAAAGAAAAAACAAACTTCCTCATAGAGGAAGCTTTATGAACGAAATAAAATGTTCATTAAGCAATGTGCAAATTTATAATTTGCATACCTAAACTACTATTTGCATATCTAAACTATGAGAAGCAATGTGCAAGTTTCTACTTGAACACTTAAAAACTATGTGAAAGCAATGTGCAAGTTTCTACTTGCACACTTTTTTAATATGTAATTATTTGATTGGTTTTGAAAATGGCTTGCCAAGCCCCTAATCGACACTGGAGGGGACAGTATGACGTATTAGGTAAATGCATGAAATAGTATACATATAATATACGTCAAAGTCATATATTTATTTCACAAAAACCTTTTTTTTCCAGAAGAAACAGCTAACAGGCTTTTGTGCCACTGACTGTAATTTTTAGATCTCAAAATCTTGATCTATCGAGAGCATTAATGTGCACTCAACGATCGTGTTGCTCTCGTTAAGCGCGGTCCGCTGGTACAGCCTTGTAAAAAGACTTGGTAGTCAAGGGAACAAAGCATTGGTTGAGAAGGATTTTGATATAGAAAACTACTATGTTCGGATGTGCGGTATTGAGTATCGAAATTTTATTGTTACTTGACGATGTCACAAAGACTTCTGAGACAAGCGGTATTCACAGTGAGTTTTGAAACGGTAATTGCGCGATCGTTTCCAAGAAACGAACGAGAAATTTGGGTAACAATAAGCTTTCGCGGAAATTGGTGGGAAACTCCGGGTTCCGACAAGGTCTCGCTGGTAAACTCTCGGAATGACAACAAGGCGAGAAATACTGGTCGAAATTTAACGATCGAAATTACACGGATGAGAAGATATATTTCGCGATCCCTGAACATACCGCCCGCCTCCAATATTTACATTCAAAACAAGAATTATAAAGAATAACAAACATAATACTGCAATATAAGTATCGAATACGCTTATATGTTAATACAGTGAAAAAACTTAAATCTAAATACATTTGCGCTTTATACATATGTATATACATGTCGGTTTAGTAACCGAGAGATGGATCGCATCACGGCCGCGAGCCGCCCGCCTTGACCGAATGATTTTACCGGCATTGTAATAAGCGCGACAAGATTTGGGCGGTTTGAATTTCGGGTGGGAATAATACGAACGATTGCTTGACCTCAGAGCCGTTATCCGATGCGGAATATAATAGGTTTGAGAGTGACTCAATTGTGAGTCGGTATCGTAAACTGTGGTCATATGACCGAGATTTTCGTCGTCTTCGAGAAATTTGCGATATAACGCGGCTTTATTCGGCGGTTCGCGAAGAAGTCGATGCTCCGCGCGGTGCAAGCTTGATAAAGCGATAGAGCGAGATTCGCCGATATCTATGAGGGAGCCGTTTTTAAACGGTGAACGAACGACGCATCGCCCTTCCGACGTGCGGTAGTGAGTAGCGGCAAAATGATCATCACATTGTCGCTCTTCGGAACTCAAGGTTTGTGAGGGACTTCTTCGATCTCCCGAACGGCGAGGATCGAGATCATGGTTTTCACTAATTGTTCCGTGATGAATATGAACGAAATCAAGATGAGGGTATCGAGAGGACGATATAGGTCCGGAAAGTATCCACCCGAGTGTGGTATTTTGCGCGAGAGGCTCGTTATCAGTCCCTTTACGGACACCTTCCAATATGAGCATGCCGTATAAATCGGCTCCGATTATTATGTCGATGGGATCAGAGCTCATGGGGTCCCTGTCGGCTAATGTTAAACCTGAGGTGTGCGCCCATCGCCACGTCGGTTTAACGCGAATTGGTGCATACTTTAAGAGCGATTTGATTACGTACGCGGTAGTCGAATATGCAGGTTTGTCGCCGAACAATGGGGTTATACAGATATGTGCTGCGGAATGCGACAACGATTGCTATTCTCCGATTCCGGTGATACGGGTAGTTTTCTTCACTTTTGCGAGACGCAAACGTTGAGCGATATTTACTGAAGCCAAGGTTGCAGCGGAACCTTGGTCGAACAGAGCACGGGCATAAACGAAACGACCCTGCGAAGAGTAAATACGAACTCGGGCGGGTGTCAAAAGTACGGTGGACTTCGGCATCATAGTATTTGAAATGAGATGCGACGCGATTTCGTTATCTTTATCGGTATTCTTCGATTCGACGGTAGGAGCGGACTCTACGCTAGCCGATATTGCATCGTCCGTAAAATGCAGTAAGGTGTGATGTTGCTTATGACAGGTTTTACATGATCGCATGTTTCTACAATCCTTCATCGAATGTTTACACACAAAGCAAACAACGGTTTTCCTTCTTTACATATTCGTATCGCTGCGACGGAGTATAACCTAAAAATGACGGACATTGATACAGTAAATGCGAATGTTTAAGCTTATTCTACATAGAGGTTGTAAGCTGGTATTAACGCAGTAGCAGTACGTATCAGGAAAGTTTTTTTCGGTGTAGTAGGTCGTAACAGTGGTAGTAGGCGAGGTGATACAACTGCACATATCCACATAGAGGTTTTAAGCAGTTTTAAGCTGGTATTAAGGCAGTAGCAGTACGGCTCAGGCATAGACTATAGAAGATCAAGAAAGCGCTTTCCGGTGTAATAAGTCGTAACAGTGGTAGTAAGCGAAATGAACCAAATCCATTTCTCACGGCGTACGTTCTACGTCGCCCATCGTCAGGTTAGGTTGTAACCGGACGGTACGTAATCGGGCTACGGGACACGCTATTTGTCCTATAAGTCATCGGTCGCCACTCGGTTTATCCTTATTCCACCGAGAAGGTAAGTATCTATGATATCATGGTTAACCAATTTGTTTAAACAATCTCCTTTTCAGATTCCCGTCACGGATGCCGAATCTCCAGCGCCTACTCTCGGATCATCGATACTAATCACCAGCCTAAGTCAACGGGGGATCAAGATGGCTAACCACCGCTTGATCGGGTAAGTTACAGTACCAATCAACCTAATTAACCTTCTCTATTTTCAGGTTCTCACTGCAGATGCCGTATCTGCGTCGCCGTCCCATGGATCATCGCTGCTGCGCGTCGCCCAGGATCGTCGCGTTCATAAGATGGCCGACCACCGCTCTCACCAGGTAAGTATAAGTAACGTGGTTAATTAACTTAATTAATACTGATTCTTTTTAGGTTTCCGCCACGGATGCCACATCTGCTAGTCCCACCGTTGATGCACCGATAATAATCCTCGACCCGGATCGCCGCTTCTCCAAGATGTCTGACCTCCGCTTGATCAGGTAAGTGTAAGGTAAGTAATCGTAACTTCGTTGTTATTTTCACAAATGATTATTCCATTTATTCATAATGATCGTTTCACACAGTTTGTCGTTCACAATTATTTATTCCGCGCAAGATGGCGGTCGCACGTCTCGCCAAGTGCGTAGTTTCCGTCTCGGTACTATGATACCGTTCGCCTTTCGTATCGGCGACTTTTAACTCGTTATGCGGGCGTTCCCGTTTGTTTCGGACGCTGAGGTAATCTAATTTCGTAGTTCGGAACACTATCGCGATAATTACTGCGACACGCCGAGACATACGCGCGAGACCGGTGTTACCTATGCGAGCGCCCACGAGAGACGGCCTCGAGCGATTCTCCGCGCTGTGGCTCCCCACTTTCGATATTCTATGCCTACCATGGTATCGCGGCCGCTTTCTCTTTCGGTAATTTTCCACGCTACGCAGTTACAATAGTTGTTTACCGCTTGCGGTCGCGCCAGATGTTCCCGATGGAAATTTCCATTCGCTACGCTATAAGTGCGACGCACTTTCTCGATGCCCGGGTAGTGGTTTTCCACCCCCTGGAATTTTCGACTTTCTACGGCGCCGACCCGCGTGCACGGCCTCTCTTGCGTCCCTATAGAGGCATCCGGACCGACTTCCTATAGAAGACGTCCCGGTCGATTTCATGGTACCCGACGTTGACGGCGACCCCCGGTGCTCGCTTCTACGACCCCTACAGACCACATTCCGGACTTGGTTTTCGTAGCCGGTGTCCGGGTATCGATTTCGCGGACCGTCCCCGTAACTTCCGCCCGGGCGGTCGGATCTCGACGGCGACTTATTACAACGGTGTGCCATGTCTCGCTCTCGGGGCACCGTGGGTTTTTTCCCGTGGATGACGCATGGTTCGCTATCTCGTCACCCAGTGCTCGGATCGCGGCGGTCTTTGCGCGTGCCCCCATTTTACGACTCTGTGGTTCGGCACCGGTGGTTATTTAGTCGCGCGGCTCGCGCGGTTTGATACTTCGCGTCCACGCCCCCGTATGTCGTCAATGGGCTCGATTGGATTCGCGATTTTTCGCAAATTCGGGTCCGAACGTTCCCGTTCCGAAGACTGTGTGCGGCACGACGCCTTATGTTATACGCGCGGTATCGCGATCCATGCGCGAACAAATAAACAATACTCACGGCCGTGCCGGGCACTAATGTGCCGAAAACAAAATAAATTTACATGGATCGGCCAAGAAAAGAAAAAATAAATGGAACTACGAACAGAAAAGAAAAAGGGGAAAACGATAATTCTTAACGACTATATGAGCCGCTGCTCGGCGACCGCTCTCGCATTACTTAATCCTAACTTACATTCTACTGTGTCGTACGTGGCTCTTCGATGATAGGGCCCCACGCTTTCCCGCCTGGGATGCGTGGTTGTCATCTTTGTTCCATCAGGTGGCCGACACGTCGCGTACGGCTGCAAGGTTAGGTTACATGGTCGTGTCTGTCTACATGGTCTCCGCTTGAGTTTATGCGAAAATCGTCGTGCTACTTACTGTGATAGCACAACGATTTTTGCATAAACTCGAGCGAAGACCATGTAGACAGACACGATGAAGAACAATGCGACTTGTATTCACGATTCACACGTATGTAACCTCGGCAACTGACGACATAACCTCTCGAAAGCAGCGCCTTTCGACCGCCGTTCTCAATTCTCATTTCTGATCGGTTAATCTGCTACGCCGTATGACCTACGAAGCCATTGTAGACGACCCTGGCCGCAAGAAATTGCGCTACAACTTGCATCTTAAAACCAGTACCCTACTGCCACTGCGCTACAACCTCTATGTAGAATAAGCTTTACACATCGGACACACGAGGTTCGCAGCCGTTGTGGAATGGGAACCGATCGATTTCGATTTAAGCGACTTTTGAAAACCGTCCGATGATTTCTCGGATCTCGGCGAGATCGCTTCGAAAGCGCGGATACGAGATTCTAAGAATTTATCCAACTCGGTATATATAGGATAATCGCCGTTTTCGCTTAATTGAAGTTCCCACGCTTTACTAGAAGATTTATCTAATTTTTGCGAGATCAGAAATACGAGAATATCGCTCCAAGTGTCGACGATCGAGACTTTTGAGCGCTTGAATAGATGTTTTCGCTTTGTCACGCAGATTCTGAAAGTCTTTGAAGGTTTCGGACGCGATTTGTGGCAACGAAAATATAGTGTGTAAATGACTGTTGATCAAATGATGTTTGTTCTCATAACGCAACGTGATAATATTCCATGCCACGGTAAAATTCGCGTCGGTAATCGCGTGATGGTTGAGCGCGTTACTTGCATCTCCCGTCAAACTCGAGCATAAGTAATGCATCCGCTCTACATTCGATAGATTTCGATTATCGACAATCATTGATTTGACGCGAAACCTTTCCCAATGATCAAAAGATCCGTTGAAGGTCGGCGTTGATCCGAGGAAGCTGAGCCGTAGGACGGATGATAGAATCTGACGCGTGTCTTACGAGGTCGACCACGTCCTTGTTCAAACATTAGCGAGTACCTCGGACATGTAGTCAAGCGCCTCGTCGAACTGGTCCTCACAGGCTTGGAACTGGTCAGCGGAGAAGTAAGGCAGCTCCTTGGCCGTGTTTACGTCGAGGGATGCCCGGATCTTAGCATCCAAGTCCCGCGATTGCGAGAACTTCTCCTTGAGGGCTGTGATTCGGCTCTGCACCACCGCCTTTGACATCTTGGCTTGACCCAGTTTTTTGAAATTGGATAGGGCATGAGAAATGGAGCCCATCAGTTGGTTCTGCTTTGCCATGAGCTCGTCTGATGATGATGCCATGGCGAACGGGTATCGTCACTTAGTTAGCACTCCGAAAGTCGTATGGTACGAATGATTCTTCTTGACTCCGAATCCAGCTCGAAGGACCAAAATGTGCACTCAACGATCGTGCTGCTCTCGTTAAGCGCGGTCGGCTGGTACAGCCTTGTAAAAAGACTCGGCAGTCAAGGGAACAAAGGATTGGTTTTGGTTGAGAAAACGACCATGTTCGGATGTGCGGTATTGAGTATCGAAATTTTATTGTTACTTGACGATGTCACAAAGACTTCTGAGACGAGCGGTATTCACAGTGAGTTTTGAAACGGTAATTGCGAGCGCGAGGAGGGGGAAAATAGTTCGACGAATAGCGTGATCGTTTCCAAGAAGCGAACGAAAAATTCGAATAACAATAAGCTTCCGCGGAAATTCGGTGGGAAACTCCGGGTTCCGACAAGGTCTCGGTGGTAAACACTGGGAATGACAAGGCAAGAAATACTGGTCGAAATTTAACGATCAAAATTAAATGGATAAGAAGATATATTTCGCGATTCCTGAACAATTTGGTAAAATTAGTTTTAGAAATTTGTACTAAATTTTGAAACTTCTACTTGGCGTCTTAGCATTGTTACTTATTTAATTGATAGTAAGAACATTTATACGCACATTCAATGTTATAATGTAGAAGATAAGCTAGAAAGAGAGAACAAAGTAAAGGAGAAAAAGGAAAGGTTATAATATGTTATGCGCAATATAAATGTTAATTTATATTAATTAATTAATTCTTAATTTATAAAAAAAGTATCAACAAGTTTTATATTTTTAAATATTTATTAACGTTACGACGTTATTAACTATCATCTATGAACGTATTAAATGAACAACGTGTTGTAGGGGAATTGTGCCTAAAACGTCATACTTTTTTCTTAATTGTAATTATATTCTGTAATATTTAAAAATTATATAAGACGTTTAGATACACTTTAGCATAAACATAGTTTGTTATTGTAATGTTCAAAAACCTTCATAACTGCATTAGTTTTGTAATAACATACAGGGTGGGGCACCTAACTTGCGCACTTCAAAAAACTTGTAAATTATAAATAGTAGGAAAAATTGTTATATGTATACAAAAGTTGCATGACTTTGAAGGGGTCATTACATAGTGCATACTACATTTTTTTTATAAGTGGAGGCGTTTAAAAAATTTCAAGGTCAACTTTGTTTTTTAAATGGAATGTTAGTGTTGTAAAATTATTAATTCAAAAAGGCGTGGCGCTTAATTAACAAAAATATATTGAACAATATTATAGTTCACTTGAGCAAACGAAAATGTTCTATATAATAACGGAAATCACAAAAGATTACTCGCAGCCTCACAATTACACGACTTGTCGCGTGCGCTTACAAACGGAAAGTGAAAGTAAAGATAGAGCAGCGCGACAGGTACGACCGCGACGACAACCTTTGTTCAATCTGGAAACTAATTCACCATTAGATACAACTAGAATACTAGATTGACAAATCCAACTGAAAAATAATAACCGGAAAATATAACTGAGAAAGCGCAATATTCAACACTCCCTCTCCCTTTCTCTTTTGTAATCAAATAAAAAATAAACATACAAAAGAAATTTACACTCGTACATCATTCATCACACATCATACAATCCATACTGTTCGACTAACGTTTGTCTTTGGGTAATGCTTTGGTCAGTGGATCAGCCAACTGACTATTAGTCAACACATATTGCACATCAATTTCTTCCTTTTTCTGCATATCACAGGTATAAAAGTATTGTGTATCGATGTGCTTCGTCCTCTTCGATGACTCTGGACTTATTACTAGAGTTATAGCCCTTTGATTGTCACATCTGATCGGCGTAGGTTGAGTTTGCTTCCGATTCAGATCTGACATCAGTCTTCTTAACCAAATAATTGCTTTTGTCGCTGCACGCAAAACCACGAATTCCGCCTCTGTGGTTGAAGTTGCAGTTACACTCTGTTTCCTTGAACTCCATACTATCGGTCCATTCAGGAGCGCTATCCAACCTGTTGTACTACGTCTCGTATCGACATCACCGGCCCAATCAGCATCACAGAAAACGTTTAAGTCGGTACAGCTTGAATTTAGATTGAACGTGATTCCTTGATTTGTAGTTTTTCTCAAGAATTTGAGCATTCTTTTTACTCCTTGCCAGTGCATATTCGTTGGTTTCTCCATATATCTACTGAGAATACCAATAATATAGGCAATATCAGGTCTTGTGCAAAATACATGAGCGATCCAATGGCTTCACTGTAGGGAAAAGTTTTTATTTCCTTTGGCGTCCCTTCTTCGTCCCTTGAAAATTTTATACCGGGTTCTGCGGGTGTACAGACTGGCGAACAACTAGTATGATTAAATCTCTCCAAGATTTTCTCCGTGTACACACTTTGATGGATTTTGAGTCTTCTATTGTTTTTGTCTCTTTCAATTTGCATTCCCACGAAGAATTCAACCTCTCTGAATGTGATCTCAAACTCTCGATGAAGATCGTTTAGCAATTTCATGATAGATGATATATCGTTCCCACAAATCAGTCCATCATCCACGTATAATGCTAGGTACAGTATAGAGTCTTCGCACCTGTAAATAAAGATACATTTATCAGATATGGATTGTTCCAGGCCATATTTTAACAAAAATTCAACTATCTTCTTATTCCATTGTCTGGAGGCTTGCTTCAGTCCGTATAGGCCCTTTCTTAGCAGACAGATTCGATTATCTTCCTCAAATCCATATGGTTGCTCCATATAAATATTTTCTTCAAGATCACCATGAAAAAAAAGCAGTTTTGACATCAAATTGATAGATTTCTAGATCATCGGCTGCTGCAATTGCCAACAGTATTCTGACGGAGTCGTATTTCACTACAGGTGCAAACGTCTCTTCATAGTCGACACCATACTTCTGTGAACAGCCTCGTACGACTAATCTGGCCTTGTATTTGTCTACCTCACCATTAACCTTGTACTTTTTCTTGAAGACCCAACGATTTGTAAGAATATGTTTGCCTTCATTTCGTGAAACTAGTGCCCAGGTTTTATTCTTTTCCAGTGAGTCGATTTCTTCATTTATCTAACCATTCTCTTGAGTCTTGACTTTTCATGGCCTCTTCCAGAATTGTAGGCTCCAACTGAGCTACGCAGACTTCAGCCATTTATAATTTCCTCAGATTCATCTTCATTCGATCTCGAAACTTTTCTTGTATTATATGGACTTCCAGGAATGGAAAATCTTGGATTTCTATATTTCTTCTTGGACTCCTCACTCACAGAAGATTGTTTTTCCTTTTCTGGTTGGTTGATCTCTTCTTCTATAAAAACATTCTGCTCTGGCGCTCTTGGAGTCAAAACCTCGTGTTTAATCCCATTGTTCAACAGAAAACGTCTTACTGATATGTTGCAAAATTCTAGGCCACCATCAGACCTGAGTCTTTTAATTTTGTGACCATCAGCTTCAACCTCAGCACAGAATCTCATGAGATTGTCCAGCACGTCTGTTTTACTTTTTAAAAAATAGACGAAGCAGTATCTGGAAAAGTCGTCCTTTAGCAACATGAAATAGTTGGCACCACTAATCGACGGTGTGCTCATTTTACCACATAGATCAACATGAAAGGTCTCACCCGCAGTACTTGCCCGTCTTGCTCCTGATTTTGGAAAACTCAAACGATGTTGTTTGCCATAAGCGCAGCCTTCACAAAATGGGTTCTCTTCCATTGTTTGATTATTCTTGAGGTCAACAACAACTCCCTTGTTGTTCATTTCTCGGAGTGTCTTGAAGTTGACGTGGCCCAAACGTTGGTGCCACAACATAAGCGATCCGGACAATGTGATGTTCAACTCGGCAGTCTCGACTGGTCCCAAATTCATCTTGTAGAGTCTATTTTCTCGGACTCCATCAGCGACAACCACATTTTCTTTTACAAAGCTGACTCGTTGAGCGCCCTCTTCAAAAATGACCTTCATAACTTTCTCAGTAGATCTAGAAACAGATATAAAATTTCGACCAAGATCTGGAAAAATAGAACATCTTTAATAGTATGTATAGAACCAAAACCTTTTGAGTTTGTCACCTGCACTTCAATGTCCCCAGTCTTTTTCACAGGTAGTTTTCGTCCGTCTCCAACTCTCACTTGACACGTACCGTTTGAAAATTGCACAAAGTTCTTAAACCACTCCCTCTGGAACGTATGATCAGTGGCACCTGAATCTGCATACCACACATTTTCGACCTTGCCTTGAGACATCTCTGATTGCAGAATAAATAAATGCGATCTATCCTCAGCTGATGTCTTCTTGTCAGCTTGGTTTTTATTCGTTTCCTTTTCCATCATCAGGGAATGTCGATCGTTCTTATTTTGTTTATTCTCATCTCCTTGTTTGTTTTTCTGGTCTCTCTATCGCTTGAAGCATTCTCTGACCCAATGTCCTGGTCTGTGGCAATAATTACATTTGCCAGGTCGCTTCGGTTTACCGTCCTTGTCTGTCCCTTTGTTGTTGTTTCTCCCTCTCGTCTTACTGATACTAGCTGTATAGGCAGCCCCAGACGCGGTCTTGTCATCCCCACCACTCAACCTGAGATTGATGAGCGACTCTTCGTTGACTAAGTGGTCCGTCAAACGTTCAATATTTTGTTTGGCTCAAGACACTGCATACCACGCCGTTCTCACGTGATCGAATTTGGCGGGCAAACTGCTCAGGATCTTTGCAATCACCATTGGTGCTTTCTGCTCGAGATCCATATCTTTAAGCCTTTGCGCGAGCGATGTTACTTTAGCGATGTAGTCAGCCATGCTCTCCTCTTCATCCATTTTGCTATTTATGAATTTTTCCAATAGTACCTGCGCAGATTGTTCACTCCTCTTTGTGTGAACAGTCTTCAATCGAGACCACATTTGAGCGGCGGTCGTACAGGCTGTTAGGTACTTGAGTTGTTCTAATTCAAGGCCTCTCATGATAAACGCCTGAGCTGCAGCGTCATCATCATCCCATGCCTGCGTGTTCGCAGCAGGCCTTGGTTTTGTGCCCAGAATGTATGGCTTGAGTTTATTTTCGGTCATGTAGATTTCCACTTGTCGCCATAATTGCTAGTTCTGCCCGTTGAAACGATGAATCTGATATACTCTTGATTAGGACATCTTTGCAGATCTCAAAACTGGCACTTGTATTTGAATCGCTGAATCGTCTTGATCAATGTCTATTTCAAAAAATTCTTCTATAGTTTGATCCAACAGTGTTCGATCGTAAATTGCAGAATCTTCGCAACACTATTTTCTACCCCAGTGTGTTTTTCATCTATGAAACGCACTTAACATCAGAGCACGTGTGGCACATTTAATTGAGCACGTGTTTGGGCCCATAACCTGTTGTAAATTTATTAGTTCAAAAAGGCGTGGCGCTCAATTAACAAAAATATATTGAACAATATTATAATTTACTTGAGCAAACGAAACTGTTTTATATAATAATGGAAATCACAAAAGAATACTCGCAGCCTCACAATTGCCCGATTTGTCGCGTGCGCTTACAAACGGAGAGTGAAAGTAAAGATAGAGCAGTGCGACAGGTACGACCACGACGACAACCTTTGTTCAATCTGGAAACTAATTCACCATTACAACTAGAATACTAGATTGACAAATCTAACTGAAAAATAATAACCGGCAAATATAACTGAGAAAGCGCAATATTCAACAGTTAGGTATATTTTTTGTGCCACTGTTAGAAGATATGTTAAATGCATTTAAATGTATTATAATTGATTGGCCTAAACCTAATAGATAAGAAGATATTCAAGGAAACAAAATAGCCCAGTCAATAGGTACTTTTAATTTGCATTAAAAGCAGTTTTGAAATTTTACAGGGACGTGTAGTTGAGTCCTAAATAATTTGCTGAGTTTTGACCTTGGCGACCCGCCGCTCGCGCCGCCATATTGGAAAAATGCTGCAAAAAAACGGTTTTTTCACAATTCGTTTCCGTTTGGTCTTATGACAAAAATAGTTATTATCAATATTAAAGAGGAGGAAATTCTCTACAACTTTTGTCTGAAACTTTTTTCTGTAGGTTGAACAGTTTTTGACTTGCAGCGGCGTAAAATGGACAATATTGTGCTAATTTTTTAAAACGCTTGTTATTTCACAATTTTTTAAAAAATTATCAGTTAATAATTGAATGTCGACATTGTCGACTCATTATACTATAAATGAACTATTAATTAACTTATTTTCACACCACCATGAGGTAGAAATGTAGGTGCAGTTTTTTTTAATGTGGTATCCCTAGTAGACCTAATCCACATTCGCAACTTATCTTAGAGAAGAAATTCATAAAATTATGAAAAACGGCTCCGTTTTGATGATAAAGATTGGTCGATATCTGTTTCTTCTATTTTTTTGTATACTCGTAGAAAGAATCTCACAAGTGTCGCCTGATTCGACTTCCTTATTTATTGTATTAATCGTTGACGTGCAGCTTCTCGTGTAGGGGACAATAAAGCAAGATCAAATTTGCTTTTTGTTACACATTTTGCAAGACTTGGTAGCGAAGCGAATGTAATGTTTCAGTTCCTTTATCCCCGTATAACGCGACCAAAGAAATCTTTTTCCGGCAGTAGCAATAATCTCAGAGTCTATCTCACTTTGCTTGAATATGTGCACGATACTGTTTAAGTGCAGATTCTTTTCAAGAATGTTGAAAAAGTTTTTTCCGATGTTAAATAGAACAGATGTTTTATCGCAGCCGCTAAATGTATGGAGGAATAATGGTATGTTATCTATACAGTACACTCGGTCAAAAAAAAGCGGTACAGTAAAAAAATAGAAAATATTTATGAAATTTCAAATGCTTGTAACACAGTTAATGATTATGGTATCGAGGTGTTTAAAAAAAGAAAATAGAGCTTGAAGACTGTAGTATCAGTTGACGACGCTGAATGGGATAAAAAAGGGGGTAAAAGTTCACATTTTCCCCTTTAAAATGCGATTTTGCGGAACTCGATACGATAATTTTTCGCTGAGTTATTAAACGGGGGGTGTCAGTTCCCCGTAGGCGAGATTTTCTAAATAGCTCGAAGGACTAGAGAGGGGTAATTAAACCCCTCACGACTAAGTTTTGTAATATGTGAAAAAGCGGGTGTGCGCATGCAACTATCGAAAGCAAAGCGACACACCGTTCGTTGCGCCCGTCGTCTTCTGGAAATCCGCCGATTCTCGTCCTGTCTCGTGGCGGTCAGATTCGGCTGGTCCGGCATGCAATAGCACAGATGCAGGTGATAGAGAACCATGGAAGTGTCACGCGGTATTAATATTATGGGTCCTTCCATGGATTATGCGTGAATGAATGTTTGATATTGAATGATTGTAGCTTGAACAATTCTCGATAAAATATTATAATTTAATAATGTTTCTATATTTTAAATTATAAAAATATTATTAAATTATAATATAGAATAAATGGAATAAATGAATGAATGAAGGAATGAATATTGAATAAGAGCGGTGAGCGGGGGGGTCTTAATGCTATCCCCGGGGGGCGAGATTTTTTATGCTCGAAGGACCAGAGGGGGGTAATTATAAGCCCCTCACGACTAATTTTGGTAAATAGCGAGAAAGCAAGTATCAAAATGCGCATGCAACGAAAATTAAGCGAGAAAGCGACTCACCGTTCGGTCGCCCGTCGTTCTTCGGATGACTCCTCCGATTCTCGTTCAGTTCTTCGTCCCGTCTCTGGGCGGTCGGACTCTGCCGGTTCGGCATGCAGGCGGATGCAGCACAAAGCGCAAGGCAGGCACAAGCAATAGGCACAAGCAAGCAGGCAAAGAGTAAAGCGCAGGCAGGCGCAAATGAGGCAGGCGAGAGATCGGTCCCCAAGGCGGGGGAGAGCGCGGTCGGGCGGCCCGAAAGTCTTGCTGCGCGGCTGTCGACTTCTTAGCGGTGAGTGAGCTCTGTAACGGTTCTGTAACGTAAGCCGCGAGCGAGTATTTGCTCCCTTTTTGGGGGTAATCGCTGCCGTCGGTGGATAAACGATGGAAGCACCAATTGGTGAGTCGAATAAATTCACAAGATTATCCCGATCGCGATCCACCGACGTCTCGCGAACATTAACAAATAGCAACCAATAATCAAAATATGCAATTAATAACTAAAATAAACAAAGACAATTAATCAGACATATGTACAAGGCGATACGCCGAACATACCGCCGACCAAAATACGACGTATTTTCTATGCTTTATTAATCATCCTCTGGTGAATTGTCCATCGACAAGGGACACAATTTCGCCAGAGGACGAGTGAGAGAGTCATCCGCTGTCCCCCACTATGGCGACCCGAAAGATGCCGTCGCGACCCGGGCATGATACGACTATTCGTTCTCGCCTTCATTGCGAGGGAGAAACGTTCTACTATTTTAATAGGACCGACGTCCCTTTTGTACCGCGTTAGGCAACGATCTTAGCCATTTTGGTCGTTGCTGCCGAGGTTGTAAGGCTCGTCATGCCAACGATTCCAAAGATGTTGGTGCATGTGTTGCACCAGTTGCCATCGACCAAATCTACCTATCGGCACCGGTTTTAGATCCAAATGGACTATCTACGAAGAGTTCGAAGATAGGAGGATGTCCCGGAGTCGTTGAGGTCAAAACTAGTAGGATATAGGAGCCTGGAGTGCAGGATGGCTTCTGTTGGCGCTATAAGCGTGCTAAGTTTTCCAACGGTGAGCATCTGCGCTCCCACTATACGTTTACTACTCTATCCCCGTTTTCCAAAGGCCATCGAATGTAGCGCGAGAGGAGGGTAGAGTGACGATTTGGGATTTTCCTGCTCTGAGGCGGCTTGCATACGACTATCAAACTCTCGACGAGTTTCCACAAGACGAGTGCCGTAGTCACCTTGTGTCGGTGAGCAACGGTCACGCCCAGCTATGAAGCGCCTCAGAGCGAGGAAACTATTTCGACTATGAAGTTGCGAGTTCCAAGCGAACCGCCCATATATCAAACGAACAACTATAAGCTTGACTGGAGTTACTCCTTGAGAACGACAACCGTGACTAATCTACCGCCCACCCTGAGGAGTCCGACTGGATCCAAGAAGGGGGGAAGACCGATCTACCGCCCACCCTGAGGAGTCCGGTTGGATCCAAGAAGGGGGAAAAGCTCGGAGGTGTCTTGGAGCAACCAGGTCTACGCTCTAATCTATTGATATCTTCTGCGAAGCAGCGAGATCAAACGAGTTTTACGAGATATCAAGCCGAATGAGATCCGACTTGATCTACAACGAAAATACTATTAAGCAAATTTGATTTAAATCTACAAGAACAGTGAACTTATATTCTAACGAGGTTATCTAATGACTAAATCTATTGGGAAACAAAATAACTACGATTTGCTATTGTAATACTGATAACGTCAGTATAATAACCAAGGCGACCGAAAGAACGATACAGAACTTCCCACATTATTCTGCATAAATCCGTTACTAGTTCTAGACTCTGATTTCGAGCAATAACATCCATGTATAGGAAAGCTACTTGTAGTTATTCGGCGCGAGTGGCAATAACGAAAATTGTCTCTTGTAGAAGAGCATACTACTAAATTACTAGATATTTCACGACTTGTAGTCTGTGAAGAAGACCTGTTTTTCTTTAACGAAGATGGAGCAGTGGGGACTTGCTTCGATCGTCTGACTCTATTAATGGAAGTGTCAGCTGAGCCGCAAGTCATAAACGAAAGAGAAGGCTGTGGTGGACGGGATGACACCGAGCCCACTAGTACCCATCCAAAGATGGTGTTGAATGCGTCGGGTTCACCTTTCTTTCCCACACGACGACCGTCCCAGAGTAATGACGTAAAGTCTTCAGCTCCGATCAAAATGTCAACAGGACCAGGTCTATGATATTGCGGATCAGCGAGTTTTAATCTTTCTAAATGTTTCCAAGACTGCTTCTCCACTGGACGACTAGGCAGTTGTGGTGAGATGCGTGGGAGAATCTTGGTTTCTATCGGAACGCGGAAGTTACTATTGCCTTGCGGCCGGATCACCAAAGAAGTATTGCCTCGAATGGCAGCCGCTCTGCTGTTACTTACGCCCCTAACCATTGCGCGATCTTTTGTGCGTCTGAATCCACCCCTTTGTATACAACGTTCGGTGATGAAGTTCGACTGACTAGCACTGTCTAATAGGATGCGAACAGGGAAAGGATTCCCGTGGACGTCGAGAGCTTTCGCCTGTACAGTCGACAACAATACGATCGAGTTAGATTTCGACACACTAGTCATTGTGACGATGGGCTCATTGCTTTCCTGTGAAAGATTCTTTTCCGAGTCTGCTTCAGAGGAGGCTCCACTCATCGGGCTTGAATTCCGCTCAAAATGCAGAAGCGTATGATGTTTAGCCTTACATGACTGGCACGTCCACGAGGAGGGACAATTGCTAACGCCATGGCCTGAGCGAAGACAGTTAAGGCATAGATTCGAGTCTTTAGCTGTTAAATGTCTTTCCCTAGGAGCTAAGTTCAAAAAGCGAGGACACTTAAAAACGAGATGCTGTTCTTTACATACCGGACACTCGGCGGTTCGAGTTGCAAGCGACGAAAACGGCGCGGATTCTTTCGGTAGTTGACTCTGTAATTTCGCTTTGGTCGGCTTTGGCGCGGAATCCGATACGGACGCGAGGACCGTGCAATAATTCGTTAGGAATTTCATGAGTTGGTCGTAACTCGGCGATTCCACTGTCATGTGGCCGGCTTCGAATTTTTCCCGTAGAGTGAGGGTGAGCTTCTCCAATAAATGGTTAAACAACATGAAGTCCCACGATTCGACCGGGTATTGCATCAGCTGCAACGCTCTCGTGTTTTCGGTGAACGCGTCTAACAATGTGCGCAAGGCTTCCGCTGAATCCGTCTGCAATGGCTTGGCGTGGACTAACGAACGCCAATATTGCGTGGCCATCTTGCGCTTATTTTGATATCTAGCGATTAACGAGTCATAAGCGATCGAGTAATTTTCCGCGGATAACGGTAGGTTTCTTACTACCTTAAGCGCCTCTCCCGATAGCGAGGCCAACAAATATTGATATTTCTCCATGGAGGTGATATTCCGATTCTCGTGAATGGCGGTGTTATATAACGCGATGAACGAGGGCCAAAGCGCGAGATCTCCGGAGAATTGCGGAAGCGAGATTTTGGGCAGTCGGATAGACGACGTTTGAGCCGGGGCCTGAGAGGACGAGGCGGTCGCTTGATCGGCTCCAACGAACTTCTCGTAACGCCCGATCACCGCGAAACGCATGTTGTCAAATTCCATACGAATAGCGTCCTCGGCGGCAAACTCTTCGTCCGAAGCGTTTTTTACCATCTTAAGGTGTGACGCCTCAAATTCTTCGATTAACCTAGCCACGGTGGGATACCGGACGAGAAAATTCGGTCTTTGAACGACATTGTCCACGGCAAGCATCGAGAGATCATGAATCTCCCTCATCCGCCGTACGCATATCTCGCGTTTAGTTCTGTGAACTTCACTCATGATGATCGAAAAACGACAATCAAACGCAAGGCAAACGAGACTCAAGGCACGATAGCTATCTAATAAGATTAATTACAGGAAGATGGTTGCGAGAATATATACACTCAATAATATAATCTAAGAATAATAACAATATAATATATCGATAGACTGGCACAGGTTAACCGGTTACGACGTGAAATGCACTCGAGCAATCGTTGCGCTGGATCGGAGCTCCAACAAAGATGTGTTGCGCGCGACGTTACGACACGAGATATACGACGCGAGGACGTGCTGCGCGCGGTGCTACGACACGAGGCGTACGATGCAAGGACGTGTTGCGCGCGGCGCTACGACAAGAAGCAGACGACGCGAGAGTATGTAGGATAGGAGAGTTCTAAATTTTCTGTGGGCGAGGGGTAAGCGGGGCAGGGGGGTTCCACGTAGTACCTAGAGGGACTCATAGATGGCGTTCGCGACCAAGATCATGGTCGATAATATCGATCGAGGTCACGCGATCTCTTTTACCATCTAAACTAGTCACGTGGTTTTTTTTACCATCCGAATTAGTCCGATGGTACATGCGATTGCTAACTGTACGTAGATAACATACCGAACAAGATTTAATAAGTTGTTTATCTATTATACATATCGACCGCGATGTTAGTCGCAAGGTCGCAAGCGTGCCCTATGAGGTGTTCTCTATGCCCGGTGGTGGTGGGGGGTGTTGGGCCCGTGGGGCAAGATCCCGGAGGGGGATCGTGCAATTGCGTTGATAGGTCCGCGTTGGAGAGGTAGGGGGAGGGGGAATTTAGGCGCGCTTGTCGGGACACAGTGTAATATTTAAGATAACCTAAGGGTGATCAGCTATAATTTATGACATCGATAATAAATTATTGTGACGTCAATTTGTCTTTTTTCTTTTCTTCTTTCTGTGGAGATCCCTTTGTCGAGGGTTTCGTGTTCGAACATGTTTCACGACGCCATTTTCGAGTTGTAACGTCACGTACTACGTTTCTTTCTCTCGCTCGACTCATTTCCCTTCGCGTTCTCGAACTATCTTTCCTCCTCCTCGGTATTTTAATATTTTAATATTTTAATATTTTAAATAATTTAACCATTTTATTAGTTCCTTAAATTTATAGTTTAAGAAAGAGACATTATCGCAACGTATAATTTAAACAAGGAATAGAGGAGAAGAAGGTGGAAGGAGAAAATAATTTAAAATTGTTTACCGTGTTATTGTACATTTATTTATTTATTAACCTATTACATCATATCCCCATTTAAACAAGGGATTATATCACTCACATACATCAATAGGTCTCTCCCACAAGGCATTATACAAAATTTTATTTATAGCATACGCTATATATATATATATATATATATATATATATATATATTAGTTCACATTCTAAAATTGAATTTTTATCACAAACGCTGCGCAAGATTTTAGCGGCGTCATATTTTTCGGAAATATGATATTTTATTAAGATCTTTGCACATTCTCTACATTTATCATCTACCTCTCTTGCTTGCGGTGCTAGCTCGACGTATACATTATCGAGACACTGTTCGAGCTCAAATAGAAACAGTACGGTTGACGGCTTTATGTACAAGCATGTGTCGCGTAACGTAAGTTTCACATTATTTTCACCGCGCATTTTAACGAGTTCCATTTTTAGTTCTTGTATAGACAGCGATGAAAATGTGGTTGACTCTATAAGTTTTTCGATGTCCGTGCGTCTTTCCATGATCGTTGTCCATGTTCCATAGGGCATTGCGATTCGGTTTCCTCGGTTGTCGCCAAGGATCAATTCCACAAAAGAACTGTGTGGAGGTCTCACGCTGATCCCAATTTCCAAATACTTATAAGCAGTTGGTGTCAATGCGAATCGTCTGCTCAAGATACGAGGCGTATAACGAGGTTTCGATTTATCGAGAAAACTGTAGAAAAAGAATAAAATAGATAAATGATTTATGGAAAAATAGGTTTTGGAAAAATATATGCAAAGTAATACGTATTACTCTGGTTCGATGGAGTTTCACAAGAAATCGGCACGTAATAATTCATACTTGAGCTGCTTACCACAGAGGAGTACATCGCTGTTGGTTACAAGATTCAAACTGCTTCCACACGGGTGACTGATGCAAGACTGAACATGTAAGGATCGCGTATGATTCTTCGATGTAACAAAATTATATAAGGAAAGGAAAGGGATTATTCCCCTTCCTTCAGCATTTCAAGCACCAATGTCAGCGCTGCTTACGTAGAAGTTATTAAAAAATTCTAAGAAATGGAAAAAAGTTAACGTTAAAAGAAACGCAAAGAAAGCCAACGCATCTTTCAAACATTTGTTAACCACTAACAATGGGGAAAGGGAAAAAGAAATAAAACATTGTAAAGTTTATATGATTTATTTATTTATTTTTTAAAAAATTTTAAATCTTTCTGGCGTGACCACCAGTTAAATAATTTTAATACATTTTGTAATGCGCAATTCTTAACATGGTTTCCACATCGCATAGTATTAGTATCATCTAGATTATTTAAAGATTCGAGATCTTCATAATCCGCATCCAGAGTCTCGACGATTAGGTTTTTGCTCGCATAACTTTCAAGCAGATCCACCAGCCATTCTAGTTCCTGACATCCCTTGACGCACACCAGAGTCGGTGGCGTCTCGTCGTCGTCATCGTCATCCTCTTCTGTACCAAGCACGGCCGATGTAATTATGCGTTCAGCCATGCTGTACGGTACGTTTCCGTCTTTCCATTGTAATCCATGGTGATTTCTAATCAACCAGGAAGCACACGACTTGTCAGATTTTGTAAGGAGACTCCACGGCATGGGGTGTGTAAAAATGTAATGCGCCAGAACGACCCCCTTTCGCAACACCGCCACCTCCTTCACGACAAATTTTATCCCGACGGTGAATCCTTGCAGATCGACAAACGTTGGCACGATCATGATACAACGAAGGAGCGACCTGTACGGTACCTTATCGCGATGCATCTTCCTCTCTTATATCGGAATATTTGCAGATAATACAATTTACGTGATCTTGCGCACTACGTTCGACAACGGGCTGTATTCGATTATGCGATCATGCAAAATGAGACAATAGGCGGTAGTATTCGCGGGTACATTCTCTTTGCAATCAAATTCTATTCGCACATCCACGGTGGCGCTCTTGACGGACTCGTTCTGTCGCGAGCAATCAATGACCACAAAAGGTCCATGCGTCAGGAATGTGACCACGGTGCACAACGCTTCGTAACAATCGATTCCGTAATAAGCTTTACGGAAACGTGCATACATATAAAAAAGGATGGCGTATCGTTTTTTGTCAATGTCTAGATTCATATCGTCGTATGGATAAAATTCAGAGTTTAGATAAAGTTTCACGTTGGTCAAGTTACAGTGGTCGAATCGACTAGCATCTCGAGACATAACATTCTTTCGGCCAGTTTGGAGAGCAAAGATGACATATCGCGGTTTTTCTAGCTGAGTCGCAGTTTTGACGGCCCATGAATGCTTCGTTGTGCTCTGCAGCAGGGGATACTCGTACAAATCCCAAGAACGGAAACTTATACTCAGGTAACGCCCGTTTTCCAAGGCGCGCAGCATCAATAGCTTGTTGACCTCGTTTAACGTAACATGAGGCTTTCGCCACTGTACTTTAAACAATTCGACTTCCGGCTCCGTCGTCGGATTTCCCACAATGGTATTATTGTCGCTACGCGCTCGTATCAAAATTAATTCGTGACGAGCGTTAACCACCACGCGTTTGTAATCTTCGCAAAAGCCCAGCAACATCTTGAGCCGTACGCAAAAGTTGAAATATCCTTCCGGTATGTTTGATGCAATGTCCCATCCAGCGTTCCGCATGATCGAAGCATTGTCGTACGTTAGCGATACATAGTTCTTGATAGTACTGGTCATTCCAACGTTTCTGCTGCGATCAATCTTTACGCCGTTGAGTTCATATCGAATTTCATCAAACATGAACGCCACACAATTATTTACAAACGTTGCCTGCGACTCGTCGTTCCTTTTCTTTATCCTCAATATTCCTTCAACGTAGAAAAAACTTTCACACGGCAACGTATACAGATCCTGCTGTTGTATGGGTATTCGTATCTCGTCGCTATGCTCAAACGTTGTGTTGGCGTACGGGTTGTACGTGTGAGTCTCGATCTTGACGATGCGATCGTCAAAGACCGGCTCGCCTCCGACCTTAAGGATATCGATCACGTTTTTTCAGATATTTCGCACCGCGAATCCCAAAGACTGCAAAAATTCAACGTTCAATGCTCTTAACTTCTTCTTCGTGTTTTTAGCGCAGCCTGACAACGATAATGATGGTGATGGTGATGATTGAATGATATCGTTGGTCACTACCGTAGTGTAAATAGTCTTATCTCTTGCGTGCTCTGAATCGTTCAATACGAGCATCTCATATGTCGCGCACACTCACACGCGTGTTATCGCTGCTGCCGTCGTACGTGTAATCTCACGGTGATCTCCTCTCCTCGAAAATCAAGCAATTGTCCGTCTTGATCCACGACGCGTATCGTTAGCTCCGTAATGCTCCGCGCGATGATCGGCAGATAAATGATCTGCGCCCGGCGTTTCCGATATCTTATATCCTGATGGCACGTTCGGAGAAAATTCATGTATCGTATGAACACGTTTACCGTTGCTGTACGCACCCGCGGTCACGTTACACTCTATGCGGATTATGTTTATGTTAATGATATTAATCGGTTGATCGGATTGGTGCCATTTTCCCGGTGGCAATATACGCTCTGGCGAGAATCCCAGCAACGATCCAATGTTGTTGGGCTTGCTAAAGTTTACTCTGAAAGCGCAATTGATCTCGCTCTTCATTGTGTTGTAATTAGCACGGAGCACCATCGGGTATTTTACAGTCTCGTCTTCGTCCTCGTAATCGTCCTCGTCCTCGTTGCCGTTTGCGCGAATTTCACTTCTGACGGTCCCCTCTCGCGTGATATCCGCGACCGATGTATGATTATCACAATTGTTGGAACGACCTACGCGTCGGCCGCGTTGCGGGCGTTTCCGTAAAATTGCGCGTTTCAAAAACTGGTGTATGACTCGTATCTCGTACGATCCCTCGGGAATCGTAATTTCCGTGTCATCCTCGTCAAAATAGAATTTATTATTCGAGGAATTTACGTTCGGTATCGTGTGATAAGTTTCAAAAACTGTTAGACCGAGCTCGTAGTCGCCATCGCTCAAATCTACGGCGGGAAAGTAGTGCACCGCGAGGATGCTGCTCTTCCCGGTCAGCGTGAATGTCATAGACATGTCGGGAAAACCGTTCGACTAACACTGAGTCTCCGCGGGCACCGTCAGTTTTTAAATTCGCGCTGATTCATCGATCGTCTGGAGAAATCGTAGACACAATTGTCCGCAGATGTTCTGATCATAAGTTTGAAAGGGCGTGTGATTGTACTCAATCTTTGTCACGCCCGGTTCGAAATATCGCACCAACTCCTTCAACGGTCGAAGATTACCGAAACTGTCGAAATACATCACGCGGTTTCCCCTTTTTGCATACGCCACCCAATGAGTACCGGGACCAGCTGCATCGTCCAAATTTACAATACCGCTGTCGTTTCGTCGTATGCCGTCGATCGGTAACGAGTCACGCATGAAGACACCTCTAAAATACGGAATGCGCATACGCTTTGCCAGTTGTTGCAGTTGTACATTGGTAGTTGCACCCGTGGGCATATTTAACGTCTCTTTGACGTTTTTTTTCCTTTCTTCTTCTTTGATGTCACTCCCTGTCCGCGTTTGTATGGAGCGAGATAAAGTCCACAACCTTCCATGGCGCGATTTTGACGTCGCATCTCTTCTAACTGACGCAACGCGGCTTTGTTATCGTTCACGGCTTTTGCCACCCCCGCCGCCCCGCCAGCCAGAGAACCGAGAACCCCCAGCAACGGTAGAATCGGTAATACACCTCCTCGTTTCGACGCTGGAAGTATCCGTTTTTTCGATGCTCTCTTCTTCTTCTTCTTCACGGTTTTCAAACCCATTCCTAACTTTTGCTTGACATTCATGGTCGCCCAGACGGCTGTAGCGGCAGCTCTCTCTCCGAGAGCGGAATCTTTCGCGATGACACGTTCTAGCGCTCTCTTGGCGAGTATCTTGTCCGCCGCGTGTCTGTCGATGAGATCGTTGCTACGCGAATACGCTATATCGTGTTCGCGACACGCCGCGTCTAATGAATTAATACCTTGATCACCTCTGGCTAATCGTTCTTCCAGCCGAGTGCCCGGACCGCAAAACTGATAGCCTGGAATATGCAATTCGATTGGAAGTGCGTTTATCGCGCGGTTTAACAGGCTTCCGCCTATTTTCGTTGGCATTCGTAGCAATTCTTTATCAATGGTGCGGGACCGTCGATGTGCGTTCGCTGCCACGGTTGATTGTAATGTTCGTAACAGCGACGATAGGTCTGAACCTCCAAATCCGCCTTTATATGTTCCGGAAGCTTGTCCCAGACGTAATGAATGTGATCACCGCAAATTTGCAACAGAATAGCTTTGGGCACAAATTGCAACTGTTCGGCGCTGAAATCGCAAATATCGGATGGTCTTGATAACAGGACGAACATCTTTGCTACTGAGCGACCCGCGGTTCCGCGCACCTATAAATAGGCGCTTGATTCAGCCCTCCAGTCGGCAGTGTGAAAAATGAAGTTCGTGCAACAGCCGTTGGCCATACGCGTGACAAATTACGACAACAGATCACGGTCGATGGGGGAAAACGCGGAGAAGCGTAGGCACGGTACGATGCTACCGACTACTATACGCGCAATCATTTGCGGTCCCTCGAATTGCGGTAAAACCAACGTTTTGATAAGCTTGTTGGAAAGTCCGCACGGTGTACGTTTCGAAAACGTGTACGTGTACTCAAAGTCGCTACAGCAGCCGAAATATCGATATCTAGAAAATTTATTAACATCGATCAATGGAATCGGCTACTTCACGTTCTCCAACAACAGTGACGTCATTCCGCCGAGCGATGCGTGTCCAAACTCGATTTTCGTCTTCGATGACGTGGCATGCGACAAGCAAAACACGGTGAGAGAGTACTTTTTAATGGGCAGGCATTCGAGCGTTGACTGCTTTTATCTCTGTCAGACCTACGCGAGAATACCCAAACATTTGATACGCGACAACGCGAACCTGTTGAGCCTATTCAAACAAGATGGCACTAGTCTGAAACACGTGTACAACGATCACGTGAATACCGACATGTCGTACGATGAATTTTGCGCGTTGTGTCGTGAATGTTGGCAGCACGATTACGGATTCGTAGTGATAGACAAGGACAGCTTGCTTAACAATGGTCGATACAGAAAAGGATTTAACGTGTTCGCGATACCGCAGAAGCGGTCAGTCGTTGTCGGTACCTCGTCGAGGTGAAACATTGTAGAGAGAGAGAGAGAGAGATTAACAGTTTGCTTTTTTCCGCGATAACCACGATCGACATGAGTGATGATATTCGTGAGCGCGAGAAGATTGCGAAAGACATTGCGAAAACGAGCAAATCGATTCGCAAGAAACTTAGCAATATAGATACCGTGTACGGCGTTTATCTTGGCAACGATGGAATGATGATGCTCGGCAAATGCGAAAGATCGCCGAGAACTCGC
>JASTWR010000738.1:0-84113 GCA_030770355.1 Harpagoxenus sublaevis
CCTGCTCCTGTTCTTGCCGATCCTGATGACGATGCTCCACATCTTCGGTGCTCTCCAAGGAATTGTGTGGAACATCTTCTGCGGGAGTGTTCTCCGTCTCGCTCGCACTCTGCGTTGTTGGATCATCAGTGTCGGCGTCGGCAGGACGGTTAGCGCCGCCACCATATTGCACTGAAAAATTAAATAAAATTTAATTAATCTCCTATAATATTATTTATATTATGTTTACAAAATTATTTTTTTTACACGCCTACGATAGAGCATAGTAAGGTAACTTACCTTTAGCTGCTTTTATCGCTACCGTAGGACGTCAAAGAATGTTCTTTTTACCTTTGTCTCTTTCACAAATTATCCTGAGACAAAGGTTGAACAGGAGAATACGAAACATCTAATCAGAAAGAATTACATGTGATTACAGTAAAAAAAATCAAATTAAAAGTTTTTAATAGCGGAATATTGTTACCTTCGCGCTCGATAGGATAATATCTATCATCTTTGTCGCCGTCGTCATCTCCATCTTCATCTTCCTCGTCAGCAGCAGCGGCATTGTTATTATCAACATCGTCTTCTTCTTCCTCCTCCTCCTCTTCAGTCTCCTCCTCCTCCTCCTCCTCCTCCTCCTCTTCTTCTAACTCTTCTTCTTCGTCCTCCATTGCCTCTTCCTCCGCCTCCTCTGCATTATCGTCGTCATGCTGTTGTTGTTGTTGTTGTTGCTGTTCTCGCAGCACTCTCCTTTCCTCCTCCACCTTCCTTTCGATCCAGGCATTTATTTGCGGAAAGGGGCCGTATCTATCCATATTTTCTACTAAGATAAAACATTTTTTATTTAAATTATCCGATAAAAAATTTTTATTCAAACTTTTTAAAAAAACACGTGGTTCATCTGGAATTGTCAATGAATTGACCGTGCTTGGCGTGCCAATCAGTGACATGATATTGGCTTCTTCATTTTCTTCTTCCTCTTCCTCTTCCTCTGAATCTAAAACAGAATTATATATATTTGTTTTATTCTTATACAAATATTTTATAAGAGTTAACCATGTGTTATTTATTAAATAACTTTTCTTACCGGATAACGTTACGACGGGTATGTCAACGTTCTGCGCGGGCGGTGCCACGCTTCTAGCTCTTCCTATAAAGAATTTAATATTAGTGACATTCGTTTTTAAATAATTAATTAATTTTGTTTTTTTTAACTTACGTGCTGGTACAACAGCCTCGCCTATGTCTTCCTCCGCTCGCCGTCTCTGCCCCCGTACAAGGAACGGACGCACATGTGCAACGGGGTTCCTCTCTATTAAATTATTACAAAATTTTAACACTAATCGTCACTTAAATAATTTTAAGGTATAATTTTTTATTTAAAACACTTACCTCCTCCTCCTCCTCCTCCTCCGGTGTTGCGACGTACAAAGTCAGCTATGAGACCCGCCGGATCTTCCTCCGTAGCCCCAAAAGCTTCCCGCACTTCAATTATTGTAGTAACGAGATTTAATAATCGCACGTCACCTCTGCAGAGTCCTTGCTGCTCCAAAACACATAGCAGGTTGCTCGGGCACCAGTCCGCGAAACGACCAAAAACGCGATAATTTTCTTCTTCTTTATCCGACAGCGCGGACACGAATTGCTCGGCTGCATTTGCTTGTTTAGCTATAATGCAGCCGAGTTTCACGAAGCGCTCTACACGTTGACGAAGCGACATGTTTTCGCGTTATTTAAGTACTATAGTTTCCTTACTAAGAGCGTACTAGACGACTCGAAGCTTGGACGTAGAACTAATTCTTAACTTTATCGTTTCACCCTTTATATAGCTGAGTTTGTTTCAAAAAATCTTGAGAGAGGTGGGAGTCAAAATTTTCCAACTATGGTATTCGAGAACAAACTCGAATCTTTCCATTTCCCTTCGTACGCGGAAAACGTTTTCGTGAGAAAAGTTATCTTATATCATAAACCTTTATTGGCCTTACTCACAAAAAATGTATGTAAGGACTTACAAAAGAGAGTCTTCCATAGAATAATTTCTACTATAGTTATATCTTATCATATAATTTGAAGAATTTATTGCTTTATTTTGTAGAAATATTTTAAAGGCCACGCATAGACCAATTTGTTCTAAAATGTTTATTGCTTTATTGACACCATAAAAAAAAGGGAACGTCTTAATGTTTTGCGCATGGAGAAATTTTTCGAAAAAAGTTGTTTTACCTCATAAACTCTTATCTGCCTTGCTCACAAAAAATCTATGGAAGGTCTTACAAGAGAGTCTTCTATTGAATAATTTCTACTTTGTTATATTTCTTATCATATAATTTGAAGAATTTATTGCTTTATTTTGTAGAAATATTTTAAAGGTGACGCATAGACCAATTCGTTCTAAAATGTTTATTGCTTTATTGACTTAGCATAAAAAAGGAACGACTTAATGTTTCCTGCATGGAGGAATTTTTCGAGAAAAGTTGTCTTACCCCATAAATAAACTCTTATCTGCCTTGCTCACAAAAAATCTATGGAGGGTCTTACAAGAGAGTCTTCTATTGAATAATTTCTACTTTGTTATATTTCTTATCATATAATTTGAAGAATTTATTGCTTTATTTTGTAGAAATATTTTAAAGGTGACGCATAGACCAATTCGTTCTAAAATGTTTATTGCTTTATTGACTTAGCATAAAAAAGGAACGACTTAATGTTTCCTGCATGGAGGAATTTTTCGAGAAAAGTTGTCTTACCCCATAAATAAACTCTTATCTGCCTTGCTCACAAAAAATCTATGGAGGGTCTTACAAGAGAGTCTTCTATTGAATAATTTCTACTTTGTTATATTTCTTATCATATAATTTGAAGAATTTATTGCTTTATTTTGTAGAAATATTTTAAAGGTGACGCATAGACCAATTCGTTCTAAAATGTTTATTGCTTTATTGACTTAGCATAAAAAAGGAACGACTTAATGTTTCCTGCATGGAGGAATTTTTCGAGAAAAGTTGTCTTACCCCATAAATAAACTCTTATCTGCCTTACTCACAAAAAATCTATGTAAGGACTTACAAAAGAGTCTTTCATTAAATGATTTCTACTTTGTTATATTATTTATCATAAAATTTGAAGAATTTATTGCTTTATTTCGTGGAAATATTTTAAAGGAGACACACTGTCCAATTCGTTCTAAAATGTTTATTGGTTTATTGACTTACCATAGAAAAGGATTGGTATAATTTATTCTGTTTATTTATTTCTGAAAAAAATTTTAAATTGTTTCATATTACTTCGTATGATAAACTTTTTAAAATGTTAAAAATTTTTAACCATCTTATTTTTGTATAAATTTTACCCGATTTCTTTAACAACTTCTCTTATGACACTGTACAACTTAGAAGCAATATTTGTAGTTTAATCTTTATCTTGTAAATAATTTAAGTTACTTCATGAAGACTTCTAGAAAAATCTAGAAAAATCTAAATCTTTCTAATATTTATTTGCGCGCGCAGACTAATTTTTCTGAAACGACGCAAAAGAAGTTAACGTTTTGACTAGTGTCACGAGGACAAATTCACTTGTCTCATCCTTCGAAGCGACAACATCACCAGTACACCACGCTATCCTGTCTTCGATTAGTGTCAGCCAGTATTACGAAGAAATAAGTACAATGGCCAGTTATAAAGACGCTAATAATTCTGAAGAGCGTGTCGCTCGCGATATTCCCGATAAGGGACTTCGCGATTTTGAGGGAGAAAACGAACATTATCACATGCTGCTGTCGACAACGTATGGCCTCAACGCTTCCCATACGAAGAGGATTCACGTAGGATTGCAAACAACAAGCGAGAGAGTCTTCGTACCGCAGGTAAAATTGTCCGGCAACCGCGCGGACGGAATTTGTTTCGACGAGAAATCATGGCAGCAGTTTCAAGATTCTCTGGGGCTCGTGAACGAATATTTAAGTGGAGAAACCAAATCAAAACCAAACTCCATCTCCATTAACAATATTACCATCAACTTTACCACGGCCTACGGAGCAAGATCTATATTGGTGGCGTACAAGGAAAACGAAGAGAATACTTCTTCGGTAACTTCCGGTGGCGAAAAACATCGAACAGGAGACGTGGAGGCTGCAGATTCTCCGCCAGCAAAGAAACGGAAAACGTATGCTGTGGCGATTGTGATGCAAATGACTACATTTCTCGGACTGAGAAACATTGCGAAATGCATTGATGCGCATTTAGTACATTTAAAATCTGTGGCGAATAGTGTTAACGATTGTGCGCGTTATCTAATTAACGAAATAGAAATAAGTCTCCTTAAAGGTTACATAAATGATGATATTGTGAAACTAACGCTTAGAGGAAATTTCAACGACATCGAGCGTAATGTACGTACTCAATTAAGTGATCTAACTTTCCTCGATATGTATTTCAATATAGTATTTTTAGAATTAACTTTGCTGCGCTTCAACGAAATTCTACGTATAATTTTGTCGAATCGCGGATCATAATTTTTATAATAATATTGTTTGAATAATTTTTCTACAACTTTTTACTTTATAAACGACTAAATTGTATTATTCTCCTACAAAGTTTTCAATGTAATAAAACATTTTTGGTAACTTCAACACCCGTCTATTTCTCTTTATTCCTTTTTCTCTTACATTTCAGGAATAGTCACGTAACAGAACGAACCTGTTCGTTCCTGTTTTTCTCTCCTCATACACAGCCATAAACCCTTCGCTAAAAAAAAGATCAGTTGTGGCTAACAGCAGTGCGACCTGTGCTTGTCGCTCCGTACCGACTTCCCCCTCCTCCCTCTCAAAGAAACCACTTTCAACCACGTGCCTCGCAACGCGAAGAGAAGCGAACATGTCCATTCCTATTTCTCCCCCCTCCCTCCCTCTCGTGGTCACTCTGGAAATCTCTCTTCGACCTCCGCCATATTGACGTGCTGCCTCAACGTCGTCCACCACGTGCTACTCCAAAATTCCGCCATCTTTGCCGCGCAACCCTAACCCCGTCCACCACGTGCTAACCGAAAATTCCGCCATCTTTGAGCGTCGTCCACCTCGTGCTACCCCCAAAATGCCCCCAAGACAGGTTAGGGGGAAAGCCAATCAGAACCCTGGGAAGCCATGGCTCTCCAATCAAAACGCGCAATTTAATTAACAATTACCCCCTCCCCCTGTTGCGTCAGCCAATCAGAGCCCCCAGACGTCACGTGGTCAGACCGTCTTGCCACGCCCCCGGCGCCGGAGGGGTCGGTGGTGGGGGTTTGTTTTGACGGGCCATGGCTTCCTACATACTACTGAGGCTGACCATGCACCCTCCGGACAAAAATCATTCCGTTCGTGCACCATACATGCTTGAAGGATAACTGCCTGGCCTTAACTCGAGTCCGGCGCAACAATTTGTAAATATCCGCAGGAAGCAGCTCGTTTATATAAATTTGGCCAGGGAGATCTTTAAAAAAAACATCGAGGACAGTTAGTCGACGTTTACGGCGCATAGCACTGAGAATATGGTCCCGAATCTGTTGAGACTTAAGTACTACAATAATAGATCGCTGTCTGACAGCAGTGACAGCACGATCGGAGGCAGAAACAGTGCTAGGCGCCGCACCACGCATCGCAGACTTCGCAGACACGCCGCTACCCCCCGCGTCACGAGTCTCGAGAACGTCAGAAACAAGCTGCGGTGTACCCAGCGCACGAAAAACACTAGAGACGAGCTGTACCGATGTGTCAGTCAGAGAACCCGGTATCCCGGAAATAATAATGTCCGACGTTCGCAAGACTCGAGACGCGGAAGACTGCGGAACAAGATGAGGACCACTCAGATCACTCTTTAAATCGCACTTTAGTTCGCTCTTTAATTCACTTTTTAATTCGCTTTTTAATTCGCTCTTTAAACGGCGCACTTCATTCATGAGAGCAGCACACTGCTGCTCCAACTCAGCAATACGCTGACTGTTGCGGTCGACACTTTTCACTATGCTGTTTAGCTGGTTAAGCTTATCGCTAAGACCACTGTTCGTGCGCCGCTGGTCCTCGACAAAAGCGGAGAAACGCGCTTCGGACGACTTCATCTGCTCAACAAATGCGGAGAATCGCGCTTCGGATGACTTCATCTGCTCTACCAGTTGACGTAAAAGCGCATTTATTGTGTCATCACTCTTTAATTGTGGCATGATTGACAGCGAGGAGTAGAACCAAATTGCAGAGCGGCAGTTCAGAGGGTAACAGTTGGTGGTGTGTATCAAAGCCTACAGATGTCGCCACATGAACAAATCAGGTGGTAATTCATGCGCAATCCCCCGATCAGGCAAAAGTGAGGTTAGAATGGGAAGTGAAATTGTACTCAAGATATCCAGCACAGCAGTTGCAAGGAAAGAAAGATGAAATATCTATCTTAACAAGCAACGAAAAACCTGCTTAAACCTGTAACAAAACGGCCCGAAGGCAGTTTACGGCAAGGATGGAGTTCGCCGAGAGCCAGAGCAAGGAAACACAGCAAGATGCGGTACTCACCAAGAGAGAGAGAGAGATAGAGTGGGACGAGGAGGACGGAAGGTGGTATGGTCTAATGAGGGACGGAGGGGCGGAGGTTAAAAGGAGGTGAGAAGGATGGAAGGTGGCACGAGGTGTAATGAGGTGCGGAGGGGCAGAGGTTAAAAGGAGGAAAGGACGAGAGGGAGGTAAAACAGAGAGGGTGGGAAATGGAGGAGATGGTTGGAAGCTAAGGGGGAGGAGGGAAAGAGGGAGGCGGGTAGTTGGTCAGGGGTTTTAATATTCTTTTATGTGCAGATTAGAGCAGGAAAGGAGAGGGCAGAAGGATGGAGGTCAGTCGGATGGAGGTGATAGGAGAAGGATGGAGGCTCAGAGAGTTAAGCAGGGAGGGAGAGGGCAGAAGGATGGAGGTCAGTCGGATGGAGGTGATAGGAGAGGAACGGAGGATCAGAGATGAGAGCGGACAAGGGAAGAGAGGCAGGAGGGGACGTCATCCCAGGCGATCGGGGCGGGAGGATGCATGGAGGAACGATGAGGTTGTGGGGGAGGGAAGGGAGAGGTGGAGAAGGGGAAGGGGTTCCGTGGATGGGAGAGCGGTGTTTAGAATGTACAGGGTCGCATACGGCCAGGTCGGGCTGAGGATGGGATTATTGTTTGTAAAGGGTTGGGTACTTCCCTACAAAACGCCAATGTTTTGGATAGGATGAGTGGTATGGAGTTGTGAAAGGTTGGGAACGTCCCTTAAAAACGCCCTTTTAACCCCAGAAGTGGGGAATAAAGTATGTTTTTCTATTCTACATAAATATGGACTAAAGATTTTATGTTTAGTATTAATTAAATAACACGCTGGTTAACCGGGCTTCGCCCGGGGGTCGTTTTTCTTCAAACGACTTATCATTTGTGTTTCAATATCCATATTGTAGACAAACATAAGGAGTGTGTCGGGTGGTTGATTTAAAGGCGGTAGTTTAACTTTTCCGTTTGAACAACACATTCCAGGTGCTTAAGTTTTGAACTTTTTGGCTTGACAATGATCACATATTGCATCCATTTTCCCATTTATTACTCTCGGAAGAAATTGATATTTGTAATTTGGATCATAACTAAATGCCTCTAATTTCAAATCGGACCGCATAAATGTTTTCCTTAATTGAACATGTAACCGGTCTTTTTCTACTCGAGTTTCACGCTATTAAGTCATTTTCTGCTTTTCCGATATTTCACTTACCGATCAGCGACTTCATCCCTTGGTTTTTGTCAGGCGTTTTTTCGGGAATTTCGAGATTGTTTCCTCGCATGTAACATAATTCGTTGTCTTCCGCAAATACCACATACTTACAATATTTTTTGTAAAACCTATTGCGAAAGTTCAATTTGAGATTGATATTAAATTTAAATAAGAAATAGTATTCAACAAATACTGTAATCATCCCTCAGTTTTCCCGGGCGTTTTTTCAGGAATTTCGAGATTGCTCAATTGCGATGTACACAGAACTTTGATATTTTACTTAAAAAATGTCCGGGAAAATCAAGGGATAAAATCGGTAATCGGTAAGTAAAATATCGAGGTTCTGTGTACATCGCGAGCGAGCAATCTCGAAATTTCCGAAAGAACGCCCTGGAAAACCAAGGAATGAAGACGCTGATCGGTAAGTGAAATATCGAGGTTCCGTAGTAACCTATGTTTTGCGCAAGGATGTAAAAAGTAACTGTGCAAGAGTTGGTTCAGATCGGTCAAATAGTTTAGGAGTGTATAAAGAACAAACAGACTTAAAAAAACGCCTGGGAAAACAAAGGGATATAATCGGTAATCGGTAAGTGAAATATCGAAGGTTTGTGCGTACATTGCAAGCGAGCAATCTCAAAAGTCCCGAAAAAACGCCCGGAAAAACCAAGGAATAAAGTAACTGATCGGTAAGTGAATAATCGAGATTCCGTAGTAGCCTATGTTTTGCGCAAGGATGTAAAGAGTAACTGTGCAATAGTTCGTCCAGATTGGTCGAATAGTTTAAGAGTGTATAAAGAACAGACATACATACAGATATACAGACATTCTATTTTATATAGATAGATAGAAAATTTGTTAAGATTTAAATGTTGCTCTAATTTCCATTAATTTTGAGATATCGGGCTATTTCTGATTTTATTAGATTTTTCAGTCTTTCTACCCCTAATTCGTATATAATTTTTTAAAATTTGATTGACATTTCAAATTACGGAGAATTTGTACATACATAGAAGCTTTATGAAGCTGAGTCTAATCAACCAAATCTTAAAGAATTATATATGAAATAGGGGTAGAAAAGACTGAAGAATATAATATAATTAGAAAAATTGCAAATAATTAATACTAAATTGTCAAAAAACATCAATTTGTGAAAAGTCTCAATTGTTAAGACTTGAAATGTAGCCCTTAAAGGTTAAAATTTTAAAATATTGGCAATTTCTCTAATTCTATTATATTCTTCAGTCTTTTTTACCCCTATTTTATATATAATTGGTTAAGATTTGGTTGATCAGTTCTGAAGTTATAGAAATTTCAGTAAATTTGGCACAGACATACACACATACACGCATACACACATTCACACATACACACATACGGACATTTTTTAAAATAGCAATTTTTCGACGTTTTAGAACATTCTGAACACATTGGCAACGGCAACTAAAAAAAATATTTTTTTACGAAAACAAAGCTTCCTCTATGAGGAAGCAAAAATCGACTCTAAACAAAGGTAGTCAACAACGTTTTCCGTTTGCCTACAACAACTGTAGACGGAGAAGACGCAAGTTTCTGTTTTTCGGCCCTTACTCAAAATGGTATTGAACAGCGAGTGAATTGGCTTCTCAGGAGCATCCAATCATTTCGCAGGTAACGACGTGCCACTTAAAAATATTAAAAATCTATCAAGCCCAGTAAACATTAAGATTGCGAAGACCGGAGCCTTTCTTCAAGCAAAAGAAGCAGGAGAAATTGAAGTGGTGAGTACAGTTAATGGTAAAGAGAACACTATATTAATTAAAGACGTGCTAATAGTTCCAGGTTTACAGCACAATCTCTTGTCGGTCCCGAAACTAGAAATGAATGGTTTTCGTGTAACTTTTGAAACTGGAAAGGGACTAATTGAGAGAAATAAAGTATTAGTAGCAGTTGCGTTGAGACAAAAATCTTAAGTTTATTTATTAATTTTCAAATACTAAGAAGCAAATTCAAATGCATGTACATCAGCCGAAGGTCTGGAACAGTGGCACAAGCGGATGGGACACTTCAACATCGATAGTGTGAAACGGCTTTAAGGACAAGTGGATGGAATAAGAGAAGATCTGAGCAAATCGTCGATGGAGATGTGTCAAACTTGCATCGAAGAGAAACAGACGCAGCAGCCACACAATCAGACCAGAATACGAGCAAAACGACCGCTGCAGCTCATCCACAGTGATTCATTTGGTCCAGTAAGTTTAACGTCCTATGATGAGAAAAGATATGTATTAACCTTTGTCGATGACCATACGCATTTTACTGCAGCGTACATACTTAAGCATAAATCAGAAGTTCTTCATTTCTTTAAGATTTATGAAGCTACGGCAAGCGCCCATTTTAATTTGAAGATAAGTCGATTCCGATGCGACAATGGACGTAAATATATCTCGAACGAAATTAAGATATTCTTCAAAGAAAAAGGGATTCAGTTCAAATTCACGATTCGGTACACCTCCCAACAAAATGGGGTGGCCGAACGCATGAATAGAATCTTAATTGAAAGAGCGAGATGTATGTTGCTTGGATCAAACCTTACAAAAGGATTCTGGTCAAAAGCAGTAATGGCAGCTCCGTATGTGATAAATAGAAACCTTACTACAGTCTTGAATGGAAGTTCCTGCTGCAATGTGGTATAAGAAGAAACCTATTATCAAGAAGCTCAGAGTCTTCGGGAGCATTGCATTTCTACGTATACCAAAGGAAATTTTGTCTGGAAAATTTAAGACAAGATCCAAGAAGTGTTACATAAGAGGATACTGTGCTAACGAATACCGTTTATGGTGTCCCGAAGACAACAAAATTCTATTTGGAAAGAATGTTATATTCAATAAAACTAAATTCGATTTCTGTAACACTGACGGATCATTCTATCAAGGTTATGAAGATCAAGAGAATCCTAAGAAGAGGAAAAAAGAAGACTGTGAAACTCCTCAAGAACAAAGAAGTCTGTATTGTTTAAGACTAAATAACTTTAAAGATTCTAGCAATGAAGAATTTTTTGAATCCAAGGATACGTTGCAAAAGGAGTCAAATAATCCAGTACGATGCAGTGAGAGGATAACATCAAGACCCAAATACTTAGAACATTACGCAGCACTAAATGCAGAAGTCTTTCTCGACGATGTGCCCGAAACGTTCAAAGATATAAAATCCAAAGAAGACGAGGAACAGTGGACCCAAGCAGTTCAGGAGGAGATTGCTGCTTTGGAATCTAACCACACATGGGATTTGGTAGAACTTTCCGCCGGTAAACGTCCGTTGGATTGTAAATGCATTAAAAAAAAAACTGAAAGCAAAGGACAGAAACGCTATAAAGCTCGATTGGTCGTCAAAGGCTACGCTCAAACTCAAAGAAGAGGACTTGATTACGAGAAAACTTACGCACCTGTAACGCGGCTAACAACTGTAAGAACACTTTTGGCAACCGCACTAGAACAAGAGGATCTTTCCACGGAACAAATGGATGTTAAAAATGCATTTTTGCACGGCACGCTTAAGGAGGAGATATACATGAAAGTTCCTTTAGGCTATGATTGTCAACAAGGCCTTGTCTGCAGACTTCGGAAAACTATGTATGGACTTAAACAAGCTCCTAGAGCGTGGAAAGAAACATTTGACGACGTTATAAAGAGCCTTGGTTTTCAGAAATCCGAGACGGATAAGTGTCTGTACGTCTATAAGAAAGGAAGACTTAAACTCTATTTACTACTCTATGTTAATGACATGATCATTGTCGGTAATAACAAAAGAAAAATTAAAGAAATTAAATCCGCGTTGAGTAGCAGATTTAAAATAAAAGATCTAGGAGAACTACAATCCTTCTTGGGAATCAACATCAAGAGGACGAGCGATAAACTGTACATGAATCAAGCATCATACGCTCAGAAACTCCTGAAGAGATTTGGCAAGGAGGAATGCAAATCGGTGAAGACTCCGATGGAAATAAAACTACCTGAGGATAACGCCGCAAAAGCCATAGACAGATCAAAACCATACCGGAAACTTGTGGGGTGCATTATGTATCTTATGTTGACCACAAGACCAGATTTGAGCACAGCTGTAAATTATTTCAGCAGATTTCAAAGCAATGCCACAGAAACCCACTGGAAAGGACTAAAGAGAATACTTCGCTATATTTAAGGCACTACTGAACTTGGTTTACTCTACTGTAAAGGTGGAAAGGATCCACTGATTTTCTATTCCGATGCTGATTGGGGACGAAACTCCAATCAAAAATCTACGACTGGCTATTTGTGCAAAGTCTTTGGGAACACCGTTTGTTGGACAACGAAGAAGGAATCGAAGGTGGCTCTTTCATCCACGGAAGCAGAGTACGTTGCTCTTGCAACAACAGCGACAGAGCTGTTATGGTTAAGGAATCTGCTGCGGTTGTGGATCTGGGTGTAAGCTGTGAGGAACCTATAAAAATCTACGAGGACAATCAGTCAACAATTCATCTTCTACAACAATGGGAACATAAACGCTTGAAACATATTGACATAAAGTACAATTTTGTTCGAGATTTAAAAGAAAATAACGTCATAGATGTAATATACTTAAATACAAAGAAACAGATAGCTGATACACTAACTAAGGCTTTGCCATATGAACTGTTTAATAAGTTACGTACAAGTTTACTGCAATTAACGGATTTTTAATTTTTTTTATTTTAGTTAGATGCGTTTTTTTTAAAGTAGATTAACTAAAGTTACTAAAGTTTTACAAAAATACAAATTGAGGAGGAGTGTTAGAAAAGAGCAATTTCTACTCTTCCCGATTATTTGAATATTCTTCTCAAACTTCATGGGTCGGTATCTGTATTAACTGCATAGAGCATAATTAGATAGCATTTCTAACTTTCATTTTCCTTTCGATTATCGCGACCCTACTTCCGCTTCCGCCTTCTTCTTTGATACTCGCTGTAACGAGCAAGCTTCAGATCGCAAGTAATAAAACTATCATTCTTTGTGAACATTAATCTGTCTGTGTCAATTTCTTTCTGCGTATCCTTCAACAAAAGCTTATGATCGTGATTTAGATTCATTAACGCCTGAATAACATTAAGAGAATCCGTGCAGATATTAATAAAATTCCATGGTTAGGACCACAGTATAACCAGTATAGTCCGACTCCGTCAATTGTTTGGTATCTTGAGCGGGACCAATCAGAGGATTTGCTGAGCAATGTTGAGCAACAGTTGATACCATGTTGATACGTTGTTGGCTCCACGCATAATAATCGGGACCGATAGATCAAAGGTGCCGACAAAAAGTCGAACTACTGGTTATACTGTGGTTAGGACCATAAAAGGTCAATAGCTTTAGGGATAGCCAGATATTCTGCTGTGAAAGAGCTAGACAAATCATTCAACTTATACTTAAATAATAATTTAAATTGTGGAACCCAAACGGAACAGCCAATACGGATTCCATCTACTGACTCGAACTTAGAACCGTTAGTATAAATGAGTAAATTTCCACTGAAAGTTCGTACAGAGTCAGACTCGGGTTCAGAGCAGGTTGAGGTGAGCGCTCTTGAGGTGGAAACACCAAACTCGAACCTGAACCCTATCCAAAAAAATTTTAAGGTAGGGTCTAAATGAGGTTTTTGGTGTTTCCACCGCAAGCGCTCACCCCAACTTGACTCTGAACCAGACTCTAACTCGGTACGAACCCTCAGTGAAAACTTACTCAATGACTACTTCCTCCGGGGAGGATCGGTGAAAAGAAATAAGATTAATAAATTCTTGTTTAGACGATCCGTTATCTCTGGCTAACCTACCAGATGTTGTATCAAAAGAAGTAGAGTCCTTTCTCTAATGTCTCGAAGCTAGACGCCTTAAAGGAGTACCAACGTTGTACAACTAAAAACTCCGTGTTAACTCTCTCATGACCAATGTAAACATAAAAGTAACTGTATCTAGATCGGTTTGTTACCATACGAACCATCTTACACCTCTTTCAAGATAATTTGAAAACTATTAAAGATATAGTTGAACTTAGTTTACGCTGAGTTATAATGCCAAATGTTTTTAAAGCCTTGTGTCTACAATCCAAAAACTTGGTCCAAGATCTCGGACAGAGAAAGAAATTAACCAATCGTATTTAAACAATTGGGCCAATTGACTAATGTGATTGGTTAATTCTTTCTCCATCCCAGATTTCTGGCCAAGTTCTTGGATTGTGGACACAAGGCTTTACAACGTGTTTCTAACAAATTTTGTTTATTTATAGTAATTTTAATGTTATAGCAAAATTTTCGAAGGTGATTTTTGTCGGGTAAGTTAAATTTCTTGTCGAGCAAGATAAATCCACTTTATTAATTTTGCAAAGAAATAATTTTTATCGTATTTTAAGGCATATTAATAATAAAATAGTCTATAATAATTATTATATTACATATTATAATATACTACAAACTCTAATTTTTGTGTTTTTTGTAACAATGTTATACAAATAATATATATAATACGCTTAATAAAACTCTTAGATGGGCCGTACACCAGAGCACACCAGAGCGACATGAGACGTGCGACATAAGACATGCGACATGCAACAAATATCTTATAAGACATATATCCCTTGAAGCGTATAAAATGCATTGTTTTATCTTAAATACCCGTACACTTGCGCGCCTGCAACATCTGTCTTACGATATTGTATTATGAGATAAGTGTATGTCTTATGCGACTAATATCGCACAATATCCCGTAGTGCAAGGATGAAGGAAGACCCAGTGTCTAGTTAGATAAAGATAAACAATAAATCTTATCGCTTTGGTGTGCAGCAAAATTGTCTTACTATATACATCGCATGTCTTATGTCGCACGTCGCATGTCGCTCTGGTGTACGGCCCGCCTTACTCATATACTCATATCCAATAAACATAATGTCTCAAATCAGGATAAAACGTCTTAATGACGTCTTTAAAACGTCATATATCCCGATTTGAGACATGTTGTTTGGATATAATATATTCAATAATATATACTCATCGTAATATTATTACTCCTAAAAGAAAGAAACAATACAGTATAAAATACAATACTTAAAATATTACAAACTATCTCACCTTATCCGACATCACCATTTTTACCTTTTTATGATATACAATAGATGTGTACTATATGATACTTGCTAAGTAGACTACATTAAAGTTCTATTTTAGTTTTACATGCAACAAAAAGCGACTAAGAATCTATGAAGTAGATTGACTACAAAATAAACTTTATACACTAACTTTACTACGTAGTAAACGATACATACCACATCTTCAATTTCAATTACTAACTTTATGACACGTTGTGCTACGTTGCTGCTTTGTACGTTAAAGAGAGGGCCAGCAGCTTGCAAATTTTACTGCTGTCCACCAGGTTGTAACACTTAATATTCTAGATATCGTGATGGTTCAACTTATCCGAATCTCATCTACTTATTAAATATAGGTTATACCTAATATTCGTATATGTATACTCTCTATCACCTTACTATATATACTAATATACCTATTTCCATAGTAAAAGGAGAAAAATGTGTATGCGAGATATTACAGCAAACATTGAAAAATAAAGTAAAAAACGCAGTGTAAATCTGCAAAACATAGAATTATGAAAATGTGGAATTTTGATGAGAAAGAAAATGCGGTTGTAGTCTCTCCCCCTTTCTCTCTCAAAATCATCAATAAAAAAGATGTCTTTTGTTCACAATGGCCATTTGTTCATTAAAAATTATTTGCTGCAAAACAAGCCGTTTCTGTTGAAAAACGGCATTTTCACTGACAGTTTGGATAATTTTAAGCTTCATATTCGAATTCATCAGCAGGCCTAAAAATATAAAGATATATCAATTTCATACATTTCCCTGATAGGCAAATTTTGGCCCTATTTCAGCACCGTTCTTTGCTAATTTTTTGACAATTTTTCTTGATTCGTTAATTATTTGGCGGACTGTATAAAAAATAAAAACACATACATGCAAATTGAACGATTAAATTATCTCATTAGCTTAATTTCACTCATTTTTGCCAAGAATTGTTATACATATATTGTATGTATATACCTAATATTAATAACATTCTTTGATTGTACATTTTAATTAAAAGTTTAATTTAGAATTAAATATAAGAAAATAAATTCCTAGATTAAATACATGAAATAGTAAATATAACTGTGTACTTCAATTGATAAAAGAAATTAAAGAACATAAATTCCATTATGGTGTAAAATTATATATAATTTAAGTAATGTGTTAAAATAAAAAATATGACTAGTTTTTAATTTTAAAAGTGTTTAAAATTAAATAACAAAATTCTTGTTTGTAGATTGATAAAAATGGTATGTTAATATAGAAAGAAAGTATTGCATATTGCAAAGTTATCTCTGTTAACGTGGATTATTACAAAAGATTGTTTCTAGATGCATAGAGAGAAGTAATCGGCATATTTTTAAAAAATAAGATTTATTTTTAATAAAATATGTTAAAATTTTATTAAATTTGTGACGATACGCGTACTCGTCACTCGCGCTACGGCCCTGGCGGCCACCGCGCGCTTGTTCAGCGTGCACGCCTGATCAGCGTGCACTCCAGTGCCCGAGCGGTGGGGCAACCCGAGCGGTGGGGCGGCCCCCACCACCCGCGCTCGGGGTATAAATAGGGGACTCGAGCCGACACCAGGCACCAGTCCTGTCCTGATCCGGGTCTCGACACGACCGCTCTCCTGACCGCGTTGGGCGCTCCCAACGTTTCTTCCTCCGTACAGAGAACGGGTGCTCCCGTTCTCACCTGGGTGCTCCCAGGGTACGGGCCTACCAGCCGGGCGCTCCCGGTTGGCTCTACCTGTCTGTTCCTGCTTGGGGTCGGGCGCTCCCGACCCTTTCCGCCGTACAGGCAACGGGTGCTCCCGTTGTCAAGCCGGGCGCTCCCGGTGTACGGGCCGCTCAGTCGGGTGCTCCCGACTGAGCTCCTACCCAGACCACCTGTCCGCGTTTACTCGCGATCCGTAAGGCAAGCGTGCCTCCGCGTTTACTCGCGATCCGTAAGGCAAGCGTGCCTCCGCGTTTACTCGCGATCCGTAAGGCAAGCGTGCCTCCGCGTTTACTTGCGATCCGTAAGGCAAGCGTGCCTCCGCGTTTACTCGCGATCCGTAAGGCAAGTGTGCCTCCGCGTTTACTCGCGATCCGTAAGGCAAGTGTGCCTCCGCGTTTACTCGCGATCCGTAAGGCAAGTGTGCCTCCGCGTTTACTCGCGATCCGTAAGGCAAGTGTGCCTCCGCGTTTACTAGCGATCCGTAAGGCAACGGTGCCTCCGCGTCTACTCGACCGACACAGCGGCCCGACCGCATAATACATTCATACAGCGGCTCGGCGGAGCATACACGCTACACGCACACACATACACATTCATCTTGGTGTATATGAAGAAAGGAATAAATTATCTATTTTGAAACCAACCAGTGTCTCCACGTTTTCTCACCCTGGCACGACGAGCTAATTCCGAGCAAGAAAACGCGTACCGTTACAAATTTTTAATCAAGATTAAACAATTTTCTTTTAATTATATAATAAATCAAGTCTCAGGATTCAACAACGAGAAAAACCTAGCTATAATAGAATATAGGTATACTATAAAGAGCGGTGCAATAGATTTGATTGCAGAACTATGAAAATCTTTCATCTCAATGCGATTATATTATACTGATAATTTTTATTTTACGCCAATTATTTGTCTAAAAAATAATTATTTATTTCCTTGTAATTCTATGTTGTTCTTTGTAATTATTAGTTAAATTAGGCTGCGCTTCGCTATTCACTCACAGTACTGGCAGCACTGTAAATTCGTTCCAATATACGCGGCAGTAAGCTGTCAAAGCGTTTTCGTGTTCATGTGACGTCATAGATTTTGTCGTCACTTCCTACTTTCATTACTGCGGTTTGCGAGGAGAGACATTCGCAATAAGAACATGGCGGCCCTTACGAAAAACTAGTACTAGCAATCAGTACTCAGTACTGAGTGATCAGCACGGTCTTACATACAGGTCTATCCCTGTGAGAAATGAAAAGTCGAAATGATATCACAATAATATCGGAAATATTTCCTCGAAATTCAAAATCGATTCGAGAAACAGATGGTCCTGGTTTCGAGGTCCTTTTCGATATCGAAATCAGCTCGGTTTCAAGACATTTTCGATATCGGAATCAGCTCGGTTTCGAGACATTTTTGATATCGGAATCAGCTCGATTTCAAGTAATTTTTGACATCCAAAAGAGCTAATTTTTGAATTACTTTTTACATCAAAAGCAGTGCAAATTTAACATACCACATCGAAGCATTAGCTGGGTTTCGTACAGCGCATATGCGTGCACATATTTATAGCATACTACGTAACGTTTACTATCGAAAAATGCGTGCATATAATAATGCGCTTTACGGGATTCAGCCTATATATTGCCTTATCTTTTACCAATATGTATATGTAAACACTATTTACAAGAAATGTATTTATTGTTTATTAGATTAAATTAAACTAAAGGTAAGTAACAAAATTATAGAAAATACTATTTATTTTTGTATTTTATTTTTTTTCAAAATTTTCGTACTAATGAAAAATGTGTATAAGACATAGAAATAAAGAAGAAAGTACAAAATAGCTGCCGCCTCTCTAAAATTAAACAAACTTTCATGCATTATAATACTCTTGAACAAAGCTACGTACAGTCCTTCTAAACAAAAGACGGATTTATAATCTTACACATCAGTATCATTTCATTAAGTCAACAGCAGAATAACAACGAATTTCGCGCTGAATAAACTAAGAAAAACTAAGAAAATTCATTCAACATTTTGTGATTGACCTAGTAAAGTAAAATAACGTGTAAAAATAAGAGGTCAAAATGAGTCCACACATTGGTACATCCACACATTGGTACATCGCAGTCTGCATAAAAGATTCATGTATGCATAAAAGATTCATGTATAATACTCTCTAGCGTTGCAACTGCTGTAAATTAGGTTTTATACCATTTGAATCGTATAACCGCAAGAATAAAATACCTAAATCAAAATTTGTAATTCTTACATCCTGATCGAAACATCACTATTTTTCCTTTTCTTGCCTTCTTTGTACGACTGTTCTTTTTTCTCTCGCGTATCTCATCCTAATGTCAGTTATTAATTTATGAACGGAACTGCGAAATGAGAAAATCGATCTATCACTTTCCTATATATTATACAACGTTTTCCAAAACTATCAATACGTATATTCGGATTTTGAGAGAAAATTATTTTAATAAATAATTTTACAGATAATAATTATCTTTATGACTAGCTAAAATCTTTGAAATACTTAAAAATTAGCCGTATTATGTTGATGACTTTGTCCCCCTTACAGACTCGGAGACATGTCCTTTAGTCCTTTTCCCAAAAGAACCATCTTCCTGCTTTCTCCATGAGCTGTTGGTCAGCCACGTTGAAGAAATTTTCTCTGCCACAGAAATATCACTGACGTCAAACCTGATTAGTAGAGCTCCTGGAAAGCAAAAAATAATAAAAAAGATAAGATGACATTATCGCCAATCACTGTGACAATTGTTGTAGGTATAAACTAATAATCATAAATTTTCAAATAATTTTCAAGAATCATAGAATTTAAATTTTTAATAATACTTTTGTACCAAAGTTGACCTCCATTAATTTGTATTATTTAGATATTTGAAGGAGTGTCAAGCAATGTCTTATATAACAAAGAAATGTTAGGAAACAAAGGTTTCAGTTTAATTAGCAGCAAGTAAAGTTTTCACATTGAAAGCAAACCACTTTCCAAGGCCCAAATATGCAACTCTTCAATAAGATAAGTTTCCTTTTCCTCGTTATTCTCAAAGTAAAGTTCCATTTGGTCATGGTTAGGATCTTGATTAGAATTTGCAGATGTGGTAGATCTTGAATCGTCACTATCATCGCTACTGTTATTACTGGAAAATCACCATCACTATCGTTGACATCAACATCATCACTCGAATGATTACTTTCATTAAAATTATCATCATAACCATTATCATTTACATTTTCGCTTCTGTCTGCACTTTCATATTCCTTGTTATCTTGTCTACTTAAAACATTTAAATTGCTAGAAGCTGCTGCAATGCAATCCTCCTGCATTTCAGTTTCTTGTGTTATCTCCACTTCGACTCTCATTATCTGAACTGTCTTCTAATAAATCAACGAAAGATTTATAAAGAATCGAAGAAATATTTTCTAGTCTTGCTCTTTTGTGCTTTGCTCTGTTAATCTTTCTGTTAAGTTATCTCTTAAAATACCTGATCTTCAAGATAAATTAAAAAGAAAAAGTTAGACAAATATTTTCCTCAATACAAGCAAGGAAGAAAGTATCTCTCAAAACTAACGCTGGTATAAGAATGCATAGTCAGATGGACTAGAATCTTGCTTGAAGGTTAGGATGTCAAAGCAACACAGGCTGTGATTAATTTGGCGCTATAAATGGTTCGAAGCGTTAAACTGGAATCACACAATGCAAGATTGTCATGCCTGCATTTTTGCACGCTGACTGACGCTGACCAATGCATTGAACGTTGCTCGTTTTGCTGTTTAAAACGTTAACTTTCCATCGTTGCAAGCTTCGTATAACTTTATGTGACGTTTTAAACAGCAAAACGAGCAACGTTCGATGCATTGGTCAGCGTCAGTCAGCGTGCAAGAATGCAGGCATGAAAATCTTGCATTGTGTAATTCCAGCTTAACGCTTCGAAGCATTTATAGCGCCAAATTGATCACATGAGCCTGTGTTGCCTTTACATCCTAATCTTCAAGCAAGATTGTAGTCCATCTGACTGATATGCATTCTTATACGAAATAACGAAGGGTAAAATAATATTTCTAGTACTCACTGGTAGATTTTCGTTGTCCATTGCAAGATATAATGAACCCTGCAAGCTGAAGCCACTGCACGTGAGAACAATTACGATGTTTAACCGGCAATACTGCTACCTTTGAAGCATGATTTATAGCGCCAAATTGATCACAGCCTGTGTTGCCTTTACATCCTAACCTTCAAGCAAGATTGTAGTCCATCTGACTGATATGCATTGTTATACAAAATAACAAAGAGTAAAATAATATTTGTATTACTCACTGGTAGATTTTCGTTGTCCGTTGCAAGATATAATGAACCCAAGCTGAAGCCACTGCACGAGAACAATTACGACTTTATATAACCGGCAAAACTGCTACCAATGAACCGCTGTACGTCCGCTACATGTGGCTACATGCCGCCAAATGCACCGAGATTAGGTTGGGCTCGAGCGATATAGCCCCGCAAGAATCGATATATCGATGTATCGCGGCGTGTTGCTTTCGTCGACGCCGAATCAGCTATGTCCGCTCGCGGCGTGTTGCTTTCGCTGACGACACCGAGTCGGCTAGAGTCCGCTCGCGGCGTGTTGCTTTCGCCGACGTCGCCGAATCGGCTAAGTCCGCTCACGACCGTATATATCGTCAATCAACCGCAGTATATATATCGATACACTTATCCCGATAGGAAAGACATACATATATGTACATGTATATATAACATTATATGACGAAACCTGGATGAAGTTGGGAATGCTGCAATTTAATATGTTTTATATAGTATTTGCAACAATATCATATTGATATCATTTCGATCTCAAATCGACATTTTACGTATAAACGGATGTGCACAGAGTTACAACCAGTAACTTTGAACAAAACAGTAGTAGGAGTGGCTATTTATCATTATGTCAGTTTATTTAAAGTTACTCGAAAATAGGTCGAAATTCAAATAAACGTCGAGTTTTTTACCCTTGCCAGCGCTGTCGAGCTAATTTTGACGACGTTGTTTCGACATCCTTTCGGTATTACATTTCTCACTGGGATGAACGATGGTGTTGGGGGTAGGTCCTCTTACTGATGTAATTTTTAATTTGCTTCATGGCCACGAAACGTCGCAACAATCTAAGAAAATGCGGCGGGAAATTTACTGTGTTTTATCGCACATGTGTTCAGATTGTATTCCGTATCCACGGAGACTGTGTGCGTGACCACGTGTCCCAAAGTTTTCCTTAGTCTTGTTAATCGCATTTGAAATTATGTCGAAAGCGTGTATCGTGCCGCAATGCCAAACAGGCTTTAAAACATCAAAAAAATGTTCCACTTTTAAAGTGCCATCAAACATTGTACAACGCGAGAAATAGTTAGCCGCAATTCCGGGTATCGTTGCACTTAAGCAATCGGAGTTTGTTTGTGAAAAGCATTTTGAAAGGCGATACATCCACAGAAAGTGGATTATATAACATATTTATTTGTATTAAGAAATATTAAAATACATTTAAAAATACCCAATCTTCGGCGGCATTGTACCATAAAAAAACATTAGTAGTAGTAGTAGTAGTAGCAAAGTAGTGGGTGGTCCTATTAAAGTCCCTGACGACACCTAGATCCTTATGATCCATTGTATCTCCCCACTCTTTTGTTAGCTAAGTGCTTGGAGCCAGTCTAGAACCTAGTACCAGGTTTACTAGATCTGTCACCCTTGCTCTTTCTAAATCCTAGGGACTTAGGTACATTCGTCTCCAGGTTTTGTATCTTTTGCATATAAGTACCGGACAATGACACAATATATGCACGCTGTCTTCTTTCTCGTCCCCACACAAACGGCACTCCTTCCGTTCCTCGAGTCCGAGATTGAATAGGTGTGCTCTGAGTAGCGTGGAGTGGCCTGTAAGCAGTCCTACTGCCGCTCTCAGTCTCTGTTTATTCAGCGCCAGTAGTTCTTTAGCCCTACTTGGCCTGATGTTCCTCGTCAGGATCTTGGCCTGGCGGCAGGGCTTAGTTGCCTCCCAGCTGACCAAGTGCTCTCTATCCAGACAGCACCTGATATTCTTTTTGCCTACTGCAAAAGGAACTCCCGCCACTTGGCCAGATGGTGCCTCATTAGCTCCCTTCTTGGCCAGTGTGTCTGCGGTTTCGTTGCCGGGTATTCCTTCATGCCCAGGCACCCATACCAAAGTGACCTTATTAGGTCCACTCAATTTCTCTATCGCCAGCATGCAATCCCAAACCAATAATGATTCGGTAGTTGTCTTTGCTAACGCTAGTATAGCTGCTCTGCTGTCCGAGCAGATGTTTATTCTCCTTCCTTTTGTGTTGTTTTCCAGAAGGTGTTCTGTGCACCTCAGGATAGCCAGTATTTCAGCCGTGAAGACTGTAAAATGGCTTCCCATAGAAATACTCTCCCTATATGGTCATCCTTCGGTCCATAAATTCCCGCTCCAAAGCGGTTGTCAATGCCTGATCGGTCAGTGAACCACAGGTCCACATTGGGGTCCTTGGCTCTCTTCGGGTTCAGCCATTCTTTTCTGGTTGATATCCATTTTTTAAAATGTTTTACCAACTGGTATCTCCTTAGAGTCCTGTCATGTTTTAAAGTGAAAGGTTGTTTCTGAAGGAGGCTGAGCTTCGTGTGCCCTAGTCCTGTATTCCTCCATTCTCTCTGACACTTTAGTCTGTATGCTGCGTTCCTGGCTGCATTAACTACTGCAAGGTCCAAGGGAGGTACACAGAGTGCTACCTCCAGCGCCTCTGTGGGTGTGGTTTTCATAGCCCCTACTACAGCCCTTAGGTAACTACCCTGTAGGCTTTGCAGGAGGTTCTTTGCCTTCACTTTCCTTGTCCTGGGCCACCAGATCACAGCCGCATAGAGCAGTCTCGGTAATAGCACCGCGTTGTATAGCCATAAGGCTACCCCAGCGCTGATGCCCCAAGACTTGCCCATGGCTCTTCTACACATCCACATGCACGTGTAGAATTTTTTCCTGCTTTCTGCAAGGTGCAATTTCCAGCTAAGTTTAGGGTCTAGAAACAGGCCCAAGTACTTGACTGAATCCGTAAAAGGAATTACCTTTCCCCAGATCTTAAAAGGCTCAATAGGTTCCGGTTTGTATTTCCTGGTGAAGATCATTATATTGGTCTTTGACGGATTTACCGTCAGACCCTTGGCCTTACAAAAGCATAAGTAAAATGTATTAAGAAATATACACACAAATCCGAGATGTCCACTACTACCTTATTTTATTAATTTTCTAAATCGCTAATAAAAAAATCATATAAAAAGTTTTTTCTTGCATTTCTTTTAGATTTATATTATTTTGCAATCTTAATAAATACGAGGTAAGTATTGAGATGCGACAGACAGGGGAAAAAGTCTGGAACCGGTGAAATATCTCGAAAACATGGCATTTTAGGAAAAAATGTTTTATACATAAGTTGTAGGGCTTCAACAAATGCATCAAACGGTGGTACTTATTTGACCTTGAGCGTAAGTATGGAGGAGCTTTCAAGGTCAACTTTAAAATTTTTAATGGAAACCCCCACTTTTTATTTAATATTTTTATAGCTGACATCGAGAGCTTTTCAAAACACTAGCAATAAACTTCTTTCGGCTGAGTACTTTTTGAGATATGAGTTGATAAAGTTTAAGTACCGCCGGCATTAGCATTAGCCAAGGTGTACCGCGTGGAGGTTGCACGGTCGGATTTACACCTCATTGTGTGTGTGTGTGTTTTTTTTTTTTTTTTTATAAGGGGTTGTGAAAAAATGCATTGACGCATTCCAGGCTTAGGTGTTTTGCCTGGATATGTCGGACTCAAACATTGACTGGTGACTTGTCAATGCTAATACCGACTAAAACTTCCCCTTAACTCTGGCCTCTGATCCTCACGGAAACCGCCGTTAGGCATTACTTCGTGAGGGGAGGATCTAGCTACTGCTCTTCCTTCTGGTGGCTAAGATGACTTCATCGTTTCTTCTAGTTGCTTTCTTTAGCTCTCTTCCTCTCCGTTGAACGCAGCTCTATAAGGACTTCTGTGACGAAGGTGCTTGTGGCGTTCCAGGCAGCTTGAGTTGACAACATTGCATCTATCCATGTCTCTGGTTGGATTCTCTGATTCAAGATGTTCTCCAATTCATTACGCTGTGAATTGTAACGAGGACATACAAAGAAAACGTGCTCTGCATCTTCAGTAGCTCCTGGGCAGGATGGGCACTCCGGAGAATTATCGTGCTTGAAGCGATGTAGATACTCTCGAAAACAGCCATGTCCTGACAACATCTGCGTAAGGTAGTAGTTGACCTTGCCATGCCTCCGGTTCAGCCAAACGTCAATTCTTGGTATCAGACGGTGTGTCCATCTTCCCTTCTCTGCGGCATCCCACTGGAGTTGCCATCGGCTTATGCTGTTCTGCCGTTCTTCTGTTCTAATCTCTTCAGCGCTTAGTGTGGTAGTTGACCTCTTTCGATCATAGAGGGCCCGTCTTTCCTCCGCTAGAACTCTGAGGGGCAGAGTTCCGGAAATGACACACACTGCTTCCTCTGATATTGTGCGGAAGGCGCTGGCTACTCTCAGAGCGCTCTGTCGATAAATTGGACCCGCTTTTCTCCATGTTTCCTGTATGTCTAGTGCGTCGGCCCAAATGGATATGCCATATGTGAGCACTGATGTGACTACAGATGATAGAAGTAGTCTTCTGCTCTGCTTTGGGCCTCCGACGTTGGGCATCAGTCGTGCGAGGCTAGCTCTCACTGCTGACGCTTTGGCACTGACGTGTTCGACCTGCTGCTTGAAATTAAGTCGGGCATCAATCATCACTCCCAAATATCGTATAAATGGTTGTGACTCTATTTCGTGCTCTCCAACATTAAGCTTGATCGTTTCAATTTGCTTTCTGCTTGTGATCAGCACTGCTTCGGTTTTATGTTGAGCTAGTTGCAAGTTCACCGTATTCATCCATATGTTAATTCTTTTGAATGTGATGTCAAAAGCCAGGTTTATCTCTTCAAGATGCTTCGCGACGATCACTACTGCTACATCATCAGCATATGCCACAAGTTTGACTTCTGTTGGCAAGGCTATTCTCAAGAGGCCATCGTACATGATGTTCCACAGTAAGGGACCTAAGACTGAGCCTTGTGGTACTCCTCCGGTGATTTCGTACTCTTCTGGGCCGTTTTTCGTGTCATATTTAAGGACCCTGTCCGTAAAGTAGCTCGCTACAATTTTACGGAGGTATTCTGGTACGTTCATTTCTTCAAGGGCTCGCATAATGCAGTCCCAGTTGGCAGAGTTGAAAGCATTCTTAATGTCTAGAGTGGCCACTAAGCAGTATTTCTTCTTTCCGCCCTTCCATTTTTTTCCTGCAATTGCATCCCTGGCCGTACTAACAACCAGGTTAATTGCATCTAGGGTTGATCTTCCTTTTCGGAAACCATACTGGTTGTCTGCTAGAAGTGGGTCGACTACTGCTTCTATCCTTTGGTGGATTATATGTTCGAATATCTTACCTGCCGTGTCTAGCATACAGAGTGGACGGTAAGATGATGGCTCATTCGGCGGCTTCTTTCCTTTAGGGAGCAGTACAAGTCTTTGCTGCTTCCACCTTTTAGGAAAGATTTCTTCTTTGAGACACGTATTGTAGGTCTCTAAGAATAATGCCGGCGCTGCTTTGATAGATGTTTTTAAAGCAATATTTGGGATTCCATCCAATCCCGGCGCCTTATTATTCCCTACACGGTTGCATGCCTCCATCAACTCATCTTGCGTAACAGTTGGGATGTCTTCAGGATTAGTCTGCTCATGTCGATATGTGACTTTACATTGTCGAGGGAACAGCGTAGTTACGATCCTCTCTAGAAGCTGTGGACACGTAGGTGACGGCATTGGCTGGCTCTTCAGGTGGGTCATGACCACCTTGTACGGTCTGCCCCATGGATCCTTATCTACCTCTTCGACGAGCTCCTTCCAGCAGCGTTTTTTGCTATCTTTGATGGCTTTATTCAGTTCCAGGCGGGCCTTCTTGTACTCTGCCACCAGCTCTGCAGAGTTAGGTCGACGGAAGCCACGCTGTGATATTCTTCTTTTCCTGAGACACTCTGTACGAAGGGCGCTAATGTGATCGTTCCACCAGAGCACCGAGGGTCTTTGATTTATGCCACGTTTCCGGGGCATACAGGCGTCGCAAGCCTGGGTCACTCTCTTTATTAGTTCCTTCGTTTTCTCTTCTGCACTTCCTGCGATAAACTGGTCGCTGTCTAAAGCTGCTATCAAAACAGTTGGGTCAAAGGATTTTACCTTCCATCCAATTGCATTAAATCGTCTGTTTGCTCTTCTAGAGTTCTGACCAGTCGATATTTCCCACAGTATTGCGCTGTGGTCGCTGGCTGTATAGGTGTTCATCACTTCCCAAGAAAAGCTTCCTTTAGTTAGACTGCTGCTGACGAACGTAAGATCCACTATTGAGCTTGCCTCTCCTTTTGAATATGTTGGTGTCTCACCGGTGTTAAGGAGGACAACATCTAGTGTGGCCATTGCCTCGAGTAGTGCCTTTCCCCGTGGATTAGTGAACTTGCTACCCCAGTCTATCGCCCAGGAGTTGAAGTCACCGGCTATTGCTACGGGGTAATATTGTCTTGCATCCTCGATTAGCCGATCAAGGAAATTTGCGAATTGCTCAGTAGAGAGACTTGGCGGTGCATAGCAACTGTAGAAACGTATACCGTCTACCCATGCTGCTACAAATCCAGCTTCTCTATTATTTATTGCGTCCTGGAAAGGAGATTTGCCACAAGACCAGATGACAGCTTTGGTGGTGCTGTCCGATTCCCAAGGTTGGGTATTCAGGTGCTTGTATGGCTCTGCTATTAGTACTAGGTCTAGCTCAAGTTCGCGCGCGGTCTGCATGAGCAGGTCGTGCGCAGCCTCACAATGATTGAGGTTGAGCTGTAATATCTTCATGTTCTAGTGTTCGTTATCTTCTGGAGCGCTTCTTGGAAGGCCGGGCATCTGTGAGTGCCTGCATGGTGGGCAGCCTTCTCTGCGCCGTGACGTTCAATGCACAGTACGCATTTAGCTGGGTTTTTACAGTCAGCGATCTTGTGCCCTTCTTGCCCGCATCTGATGCACAGATTAGACCGGTTCACTTCACTTTTACACTGGGAACCAAAATGTCCAAAGTTCCAGCATTTGAAGCATTGAATCGGTCTCTTTGTTGCTCTTATTCGGCAGTTGACCCAACCGATCCTTATTTTGCCGTTTCTTCCTAGCAGTGTCTGAGCTACAACCGCTGGTAAAGTCACTGTAGCAGTCTGAGTACCTCTGCAGGCCTTACGGATCTTGATTGCCTCCAGTGGTATCTCACAGTTTCCCCCAGCTTCTTTTCGTAGCGCGGTCTGGATGTCTTCTTTCGTTGTCGTGTCATCCACGTCTCGTATCTCGATGACTTCTTGCGGTCCTTTGCAGATTACTTCAGCGTCCTCTTTGAGGATGCCCGCAATGGCCTTCTGCAATGCTTGACCTTTGTCAGTGCTCTTCTTCGAAAGGGTGATGAGCATGTCACCGCTGTTGGTCTTAAGGATCTTTTCTACAGACGAGCGGGCCTGGTCATCATGGACGTCCGTCTTTATTCGCCGCAGGATGTCAGCGTATTTCTCCTTCTGGGCTGGTCGGATAATAAGAGCATCCGGTCTGATCCATTTACGCGGTTTCTTTCGCTTGGGTTCAGGTCGGGGTCCCGTTGGCGGCTGCTTTGGGAGCTGCTCCTTTCTTTGCTTCTTCAGTTCTTTCTTGGACTGAACTATTTGCCAAGCAGTTGTCTTTTTATGTTCGCCGCTCTGCACTGTTGCCCTTTGCAGTGGGCTCCTCTTCAAGTTCCTCCTCTTCGTGACTTGGCTGACCGTTGGGTCCGGAGAGGTTCGGTTCTTTCTCTTATTAGACTTGGTGCCAGTTTCGCTTTTGTCTCCAGCGACAGATTCATTGTCACCATCGACTCCGGTGTCCATTGCTTCTTCCGTCTCAGCAGTAGGTTGACTGCTTTTCTCCAGAGTAACACGGGGAGTGAGTCGTCGAGATGACTGCCATTCTTCATCCAGTGTTTTAATCCTTTGAAGGGCGTTAACTACACCGATTGTCTTGGTCTTTATCTCCTTATGGATGTTGACCTTCAATTTGACAAACTCATGCAATTCGCTGGTCAGCTTTTCGAGGCGTTCCAGCGCTTGCGTTCTCTTCATTTCAGCGCTTACTGTAATCGCTGCTTCTTGGGCGTGAGGCCCACTAAAACTCTTGTTTATTTCCTGATTCTTCTCCATGCTTTTGTTTTACCAGCGCATCGTACGGAGTGGAGCGGGTTGTCATAACTAGGAACGGGTGTACCCTCGGAGATAGTACTCCTACCCCAGTCCTCTGAGGCCTAGTCGACACTTAGCCAGTCCCGGAATACACGGACGGACTAGACTCGCTCGGGGCGGTGAAGATCCGATATCTATCACTCACTGCGTACTTCCTGATCAAGGCCCGAGGTGACTGGCTCCTGATCCACTGCTGCAACTTACACCTCGGCAGAGCAAGCTCACATCAGCCGTAGCCCGCATCGTCGGAAATAATCGACACGGGTTCCGGACACTCCCAGTGAGTTACAGCAGGGAACGATCGTCTTGCACGGTCAGATGGAGTGACCGAACCTTTTATAGGGGAGTTTGTTTCACGGGAGCGTATTTTATTTAACTCCTACCCTCTGTACCTTATCAACTGAGAGACTTAGTCTCTTAGTGTCATCCAAGGACAGCGAGCGTTCTCCAATTCTCATGGAGACGCGCCTGGTAGCAGTTTCTCCTCTGCCGCAGGTGTGTGTGTGTGTGTGTGTGTGTGTGTGTGTGTGTGTGTGTGTGTGTCAGCAGGGATAAGGACCCTACGGTTCGTCACTTCCATAGTATTTATTGACTCCAAACCCTCTCTGCTGTGTGTGTGCATGTGTGCACGCGCGCGTATTTGGTAATAATTAAAGCAGATGTTCAAATTGTCTCCCTTCTACCGCTTGACAGTGTCACACACACGCGCACACACACACACACACACACACACACACACACAATAAGGTGTAAATCCGACCGTGCAATGCCGGCGGTACTTAAACTTTATCAACTCATATCTCAAAAAGTACTCAGCCGAAAGAAGTTTATTACTAGTGTTTTGAAAAGCTCTCAATGTCAGCTATAAGAATATTAAATAAAAAGTGGGGGTTTCCATTAAAAATTTTAAAGTTGACCTTGAAAGCTCCTCCATACTTACGCTCAAGGTCAAATAAGTACCACCGTTTGATGCATTTCTTGAAGCCCTACAACTTATGTATAAAACATTTTTTCCTAAAATGCCATGTTTTCGAGATATTTCACCGGTTCCAGACTTTTTCCCCACCTAGTATAGGCTGTTAGAAAGAGATTGACAATCTGTTTGTATCTCTCCAGACTCTTACTTCTAGAGACTCTAGTGTTTTCTTAGATCGCTGCGCCTCTCGCGGCCATGAAGCAAATTAGATTTTACTTCAATAAGACGACCACCCCCCACCACTAAAATTGGAGCTCGTTCAAAGACCTGTATACAAGACCGTGGTGATCAGTACTCGTAGTATTGAGAGTATTAATATGTTAATACTCATAAATACTGCAGAATGGTCAGTACTGTGTCTATCAGTGCTTACAGTACTGGCAGTACTACAAGCAATAATACTCATTAGTACTTCAAAGTATTGAAGTGATATCAGTACTTTATCAGATTAATACTCGGAGTACTATCATGATAGTACTGCCAGTACTGTAAGAACTAATAGGCACAGTACTGACCATTCTACAATATTCATGAGTATTAACATACTAAACTATCAATACTGCAGCGCGAAAAACGATAACACTTGTCAGAACTTGAAAATTTTTAAACATATATTTTGTAAACTTAAGGCAATTATATTAGATTCATATGATATTACGTACTTATGTCATATGATTCATTTCAAACATTTGTTTCTATATATGTTACTCTATACAATTTAAAAGTAATACCAAAATTTTAATAAACTAATAACTTTTTAAGATCTATTAGTATATATAATATAACAAATTCAAACATTTGTAAAATCTAAATATAAAATAATTGAACACGTTTTACAACACTATATAAAAATTTATAATCAAAATTATGATGCAAATATAAAATTATAGTACAAGTTCTGAGAGAGAGATCTGACTGCACATAGTAATGTTGAAAAGAAGAATGTAGGTTTTTTTCAGTATTGTACAATAATATACAATACCCTATATATCTATACTACAATACTGAAAAAAACCTACTTTTCTTCAACATTACTATGTAAAAAAAAAACTACTTTTTTCTCTTCAACATTATTATGTGCAGTCAGATCCAAACTTGTACTATAATTTTATATTTGCATCATATTTTTGCTTATAAATTCTTATACAGTGTTGTAAAACGTGTTCAATTTTTTTATATTTAGACTTCACAAATGTTTGAATTTGTTATATTATATATGTATACTAATAGATCTTAAAAAGTTATTAGTTTATTAAAATTTTGGTATTATTTTTTAATTGTATAGAGTAACATTTATAAAAACAAATGTTTGAAAAGAATCATGTAACATAATTAAGTAACATAATGTAAATCTAGATATAATGGCCTTAGAAATTAACAAAATATATGTTTAAAAATTTTAGAGTACTGACGAGTGTTACCGTTTCTCGCGCTGCAGTATTGATATTAATACTCATGAATATTGCAGAATGGTCAGTACTGTGCCTATTAGTTCTTATAATACTGGTAGTAGGGGAGACCGGGGCTAATCGATCAGTTTTTATTTGGTGCCGATTTTTAACAACAAAATAAATAATTTTTGTTAAATGTGGTATACCATTGTAAAGAGTGAACCTTTAGCTACAAAATTTATATAGAAAATTTTTGTCTACGTCGCTTTGTTTAACCGGTATAGAGCAAAAACGACAACGGTGGAAAAATTGAAATCTCAAAAATGCCGTGGTAGAACTGTCACCCCCCGGGGCAAATTGGTCATACTGCATTTTCAATACAAATACGTACATCTGATCCTGAAAAATGATAGGATACATTTTAATAATTGTTTTTTAAAAAAAAATATAAAAATTTATTTTTTTTAATTTTTATGCAAAACATTATTAAAAAATAATTGTTAATAATTGTTAATAATAGATAATAATAATAATTGTTAATAATTGTTAATAATTGTTAATAAATAATAATAATTGTTAATGATTGTTAATAATAATAATAATAATTGTTAATAATAAATAATAATAATAATTGTTAATAATTGTTAATAATTGTTAATCGTTGTTCTTCTTCAACCAGTTGTTCAACGTGGTTCTCCGGACATCGAATTGTTTTGCGGCTGCGTAAGCGCTCATTTTTTCTTTTTTCACCGCAAGAACTGCCTTCTTGAGTTTCCCCTTGTCGACGGGAGTCGTTTTGCGACGATACGTGCGTACCATTTCCCTATGTATACAAACTAACGCACGTGCAAGGGAAGACAGAATCACGATCGAGGGAAACCTAACCTGAAATTGACGTGGGCTGAAGTCGTGCGCCCGGCGCGCCACGGTGACGAGACTGCCGCATTTTCCCCGGGTGCTTACTGACCGATTTGCCCCAAACACAAGTTTCAGGTTTGATCGCCCACGAAATATTAGACATCAACGATAATGAAAAAACTACACTGGATTTGTGTTCAACATGCATTACTCTTTATAATCACGTACCTCGAGATTTGGAAAGCAAATATTATTGCAGATATTACAAAATTTTCACGCGCAGAAAATTTCACTTTGACCTTCCGAAAACACGTTTGCCCTCGTAAAAATCATAACACGGCAGGTGACCTGCCGAAACTCCGTTGGTCACATGGGTACCATAAGCAGCGTTTACAATGTTAATAGCGAGTTCGCACAATATACAGGTTCCGAGATATTTGACTTGACACTTTTACCCCGTAGACTGTTTAGCCCCGGTCTCCCCTACTCTCATGATAGTACTATGAATATTAATCTGATAAAGTACTGATACCATTTCAATACTTTAAAAATTTGTTTTTTAAATACGAGAAAACATTCAATAAATTACAAAAAGCTAATTTTCAGGTGGAATTATCATAGGCTGCATCTTAAGAAACAAATAAAGAATAGTAATAAAATTTCGAAATAGATATATAGATATAATCTTTTTTATGTCGTATGAATGAATACGAGTATTGGATGAGTATTTGGGAGAGTACTTAATGAGCAGTGAATGAGCATTGGATGAGTACTGGAAAGAGTACTGACGAAGCACTGACTACAGTGACTATACAGTACTTTCGAGATCAGTATGGTCGAATTTAGTAGTACTTTGAGTATTTATATCTTTAGTACTTTTACCAATACTTCTTCCAGTATTAAAATCAGTACTACTTTTTCATAAAGGAGGCCCCCTGGAAGAATTGGTCCTTATAGACCTAGAAGGCAACAACAAGGAATATAGAGTAATTGTTAGTCACGAAGTTGCGAAAAAAGCCCGAAAAGGTCACCAATGAATATAATTAAAAATAGGTGCTTCTATCGTCGTGTCACGCTGTGTTTAAGATAGGTTATATTTCTTTATATACATAACAACAGTCGCAGTACTGCTGATATCGTTCCGTTATTGCAGCGTTTATGCGGTAAAAGCAACAGAAGTAATTACGGAACGATCTTGCAGCTCTGTTCAATGACGTCACATCGTCAGTACTTACAGTGAATACCGAAACGCAGCCTTAAGGTTGGTTTATAATAGCCGTAACCGTTAACTTAGGGTTGGTTTATAATAGCCGTAACCGTTAACTTAGGCTGGTGCCGTAAAAGTTGGAAGATAGGAAACCCGTACTACCGTTTATAATCCAATTATAAACGGTAGTACAGGTTTCCTATCTTCCAACTTTTACGGCACCAGCCTAAGTTAACGGTTACGGCTATTATAAACCAACCCTTAGGCTGGTACCGTAAAAGTTGGAAGATAAGAAACCCGTACTACCGTTTATAATAGTTGGCAATAATCTGTTATTTTTGGCCGTAACCGAAAAGTTGACTCAACTTTATCTTTACCGGCCTACAGCCAGTGAAAGCAACAGAAAATAATAAAGGTTGGTTCATAATAGCCGTAACAGTTAACTTAGGCTGGTGCCGTAGAGGCCGTTACCGTAATCTGTAAAGGGGCGGTTTATAATAGTCAGTACGCCGCTGTTACGGTCGCAGTCACAACGTAAAACGCATAACCTGTAAAAGTCATATTTTTTTATGTAAATAAATTTAAATTGAAACAATGGATTTGTCGAACACAGAAACGATGGATTTATCTGAAATTATTGCGTGTTGAATGTTTTTATCAATTCTGGGGCAAGCATACACTGCATATGAAGACGCACCGTTGCTAAAAAGAAAAAGGAGAAAACGCCGTTGGAGTGTACGTCCAATTAATAAAAAAAGGAAGGACACAGGGCATAATTTATTTAAAGATATGGCGACAGTAGATAATAAACAATTTATTAAATATACAAGAATGTCGCAGATCAATTTCTACAAATTGTTAGGACTTATACAACACAAATTAGTAAAGTGGAGCAGACATGAGCCTATAAGTCCGGAACATAGGCTAGTTATTATGCCAAATTTTCATTAATGGCCATTCTTTCTGATCCGATGCTCCTGATCCTGATCGTATTAATTTGCATCATTCTTTTGGAAATCGATTCCGCAAGGCAATCCAGCGATCTCTACATTCAGAACCTAAATAACATTTATAATTATTTAATACTGTATTCCATCAAGTACATCTGTATTTATGTAATTTTATATGAGACATATATTCAGCGTACTTCAACTAATTGAAAATAACAAAAAAAAAAATGTTGAAAAGGCTCAATTAATTGAAATTTAAAAAGATAAGGAGCTAGAGAGCCTACGACAGTTATTTAATTCGTATAATGTATATTATTTAAAAAAAACAATAACAAACGTGGGCTCTCTGGCTTATATTTTTAAATTTTAATTGAAAATGTTATAAATGTGATTGAAAACCAATCATTTATCAGAATTCAAACTTTCTATATCTTCTCTAACAAAATAACCTAACTTTTTATTTGCGTATACAAAACAAACAGAAATTTAGGAAAAACTTTGATGTTAGTATTTCTATGATAATTAATATTTATCAAATATATTGTAATATACTCACTTGATGCATTCAATTTGTTACTAATAAATTGCCAAGAGTTTTCTACGACATTTCTGTTTTTATAATCTTTTTTTTTCTTGTTGTATAAATGCCGAAATTGTTCGACCCAGAAAATTAAATCCACGTCATTTATTTGTACATTCATCACTATACCACGTATGTCAAAAGGTTATGTGTGATTCCTTTCTTTTGACTCCCTTGATGGATTTCATTCAATTTCACTTATTTTCCGTTGCTTTCACTGGCTGTAGGCCGGTAAAGATAAAGTTGAGTCAACTTTTCGGTTACGGCCAAAAATAACAGATTATTGCCAACTATTATAAACGGTAGTAGCTAGGGGTTTCCTATCTTCCAACTTTTACGGCACCAGCCTAAGTTAACGGTTACGGCTATTATAAACCAACCTTTAGAATCAATATGTTGCACTAATAATAAAATATTATGCATAATAGTGTCGACTTTTTTCAGTGTATTTGTATAAAATTCTATTTTCCATATTGACTATAAGTCTATAAGAGTAGATAATGTTATTTTTAATTTATTATAAATAAAATCTTTTAAAATTAAATTTTTTACAAACAATATCTAATCTATGAATAAGTAATTTATTTTTAATACATTAAAGTCTGTAGGCTTGCTCTTTCTTTCCTTTTTCATATTTTTACGTTATACGTATACATATATTTCCTTTTGTTTCTCTTTATTTATATTCATATTTTTTCTACATATGTAGAAAACTCTCCTACTCTTCTACTCTTCTACTATTTTATTAGTTTATTATAATATAACCATTCAATAGATGTTTAATTAAAAACTCAGTTATTCTTTTATTCTATTCTCTTATTTTTTATTCTTATATATACTCCTATTTCTCTTCTTTTATTACATCCTTAAATCTCAAATATTTTATGAATTATGCTGTATCTGGTACACCTGTGTGCAAGCTTATGAATAAACAAAATAACCTTAACGCGTTGTGAATTATTTAGTGTCGCGACGGTGATAAAGCGCAACGTTTTAACGGCCAGCCACTGCAAACGCAATATGTGGCGACCACATACCTATGTACGCGCTTATGTACGTTTAAAAGCGAAGATGGAGATCGCGTATGCGACTCACGTCGCCGGTTATAATGGCAGTCAGTAATGGTAGAAGTTACTTCGTATATGCAACGTCGCATAAAATTGTAGCCGCACGGAACAAGGGTTGGAACAAGGTATTGGAGAGGGTGACATTTTAGATACCGTGGAAAATAGCTGGGTTTAAAAGCGATTATCGTCTATCAAACGTCCTGTTTAAATCTATAAAAAATTGAGGTAATTTTCTCATAATAAATTTTGAGATTTTTAATTTTTTAATTTAAATTAAAATTTTCTAATTTTCTATTTAAATTTTATTAAAATTTAAAAATAAAACATTTTTTTTTAAATCTAAAAAGTTAATAAATTAAATTTGCTATTTTCGTTTTTTCTATAAATTTTATTTAAAAAATAAACATAAAAAAAGAGAAAATATAATAAGTAAAAGATATAAACCAATATTTCTAAAACATTTCTGAAATAAAAATCAATAGTAATAATATTATATTATTTAGATTTATTTTTTCTAGTATGATGATATAATATTACTCGGATTAAAATCTCGCAAAGTGTAATAGTACACATTAAAATGTAGTTTTATTCTGAAAAAAGATAAGATTAATTGTTTATTACGAATGCAAGCGTGTTATCTATATAATTTCAGCTATATTTAATTATCCAATAGCCAATTCCGAAGACGACAACAAGGCCAGAAGGATTTCGCAGAAACTATTTGCCGTTAAATATATAATTATAACTGACAACAGGCAAGATCAAATTGAAGTTCGAGTTCATGTATCTATTGCACGCTGTAACGAAACAGCATGTTGGCGACCTTGAGCAGTAACTGTAATTACTGTCATTATTTTTATCACTTATCATCATCGTAATTTTCCGCTATCATTTTTATCACTTATTACTTCATCATAATCCTCTGTTTTATCTTTATTCGTTATCTATTGCTCAATAAATTGCAGTATTGTTTTATATTTTGATTCTTTGTTTAATAAAAATATCTTTTATATAAAATATTAATTATATCGATTATATTAATATTTTAAAGTGTAATTTTGTAAATGTAATTATTAATATGAGCATCATGTTACACATGTAATGTTTCTTTAAAACTTAAATTGCAAATAAGTGTAATTTTGTTTTTAATTTATATATAAAACATTAATATATTATATTACTAAATAACAGTATATATTAATAATATAAGGATAAAATTCTGTTCTCTCTATATATTTTTACTTATCTAACATGTACTGATTAAAACTACCGTACTTGTATTATTTATATATTTATACTACATTAATACATTTAGGTGTACTACATTGTTAAGCATTTTAATTAAATTGTAGCTTTGCGTACAATTGCTGTCTTTTTTCTGAATGTAGGTAACCAATGCCGCACAAATAAAATATACCTAATTTGAATACATACATGCGCGCACGAAACAATTGTGATATTGCAGTCGCGTACATAATATCACGACGCCATCAAAACTTATGCAAATCTGATATGCGGCCAATTATACCAATCGCGCTTCCGCAAATCCGCGCGCATACACGTTACATACACACAAATGCAAAATTTCCTCTCGCGTGTCGATGATGTAAGATCATATACAACGCTACGGACAATATAAATATGTGCCATAGAAATACAATGTTGCCCAGTTGTCGGATCAGTTTGTGCAAGTTGTTCATTTCTATCATTAAAACGCAGGAAAATGAAAAAAGTCGGGCTTTTCGTTTTAGCACTCATTGCTGTCGTAAGTGCAATTTGTTTTCACACACGTATATTATATATTATATATGGCTGTTCTTTCTTTTAATTCGTTCAGATAAATAAGCTAAATAAAACACTTATGCAAATACAAATTGATTACTGCAGTGTTTAAAATATGCAAGAAAGTTAAAAATATGCATTTTTCTTAGCAAAAAATAGAAAGTAATCATTATTTATAACATCTCTTTAATGTTGAACACCGCGTATTTTTATAAGCAAGCCTCTTTGGATGCAATTATAATAAACTTGAAATTAATTTAAAAATTTATTAAATTAGTTTTGTAACCTAAATGTTATTCTAAAACTTGGTTTAAAAAATGTTACTAAAACCTTCATGTTTATGTAGAAAGGTGCACTTCAAAAATTAATCAAAATATATCATATCTTTTTATTTAAAAAAAAACTAGATTGTTTTCTGCATATTTTGAGCCTAAAATAATTTCTGAATGTCTGAGGACCTGAAAAATAAGGTTGAACGAAGGTTCTTTGCGTAAATCAGAGTAAGCAAGGTTACATAACTGTCGAGTATATAAAGGTTTCTTAATTATTATATTCTATTATTTATGTTTCCAATATTTTATTAATTTTTTTATCAAATTTAATTAAAATTTAGAAAGAGCTGGTTTAGAAAAAGTATCAATCAAAATATAGCCAATCAAACAAAAGAAAAGTAAAAAAAAAGATGATTTAGATATACTGATTTCAGTGATGAGAGAAAAGAAAATAAATATAGATAGTTTTATTTTACGATTTTAACTTTTCTAGAAAAAAATAACCAAGTTGACGAAATAATTTTGCTGTTAAATATTACAAAAATTGGAATGTTATATTTTTTTAAATATTTTATTGTAATATTTTATGTTACAAACTTTTTATATAATACATATAATAATATAAATAATTTATATTTTTCACGCAACGTAATTATTTTACTTGTATAACCATTACTGATAATAGTGAAATTATCGTTATAATAAAGTATAATATGAGATAACTGTGTTTTAGGTAATTGCAGGTGATAATAAAAATATAGAAGAAGTAGCAAAGAGATTCAACATTGATGTAGCGGGAGTACAGGCATGTTTAAAAGAAGTTGGGATAGACGCGGGTAAATCATCCAGAAACATATAAATAAATTTACATAGAAGTATAATTCTTATTATTATTTTATTGTTATTTTCTTCTTGTTATTGTAGGACTTTGAATTTTTTATTCTATGTAGGATAGGGCGGGGCTAGTTAAGCAACTTTTTATATTCTCTTATAAATCTTTACACAATTATGATAGACTAATGAACAATTGTTTATTTTAGTTTCAAAAAATAACATATTTATTCAGTTTAATAATTAAGCAGGCATAGATCTTAAAAATATTTCATAAATAGGAAAAAATTTGTTTAAAATACAAAAAGTCAGAATGACTCAACATACCCTATTCATGTTGAACCACCTACACTGGAAAAAAAGTTCTTGGTAAAACTTGTGAGATGCATTTAGTAACAGTTTTTTTGAAATATACCAAGCCGCTTGGTGAAATAGTTTCAACTAAACGTATAGGTAATTTTAACATAATTTAATTGACTTAACTAAATTTTTTAAAATTTTTATAAATATTAAATTAATAATGACAAGGCAAATGAGAGCCAGAAACGCCGATCTTAAAGCGACAATTACAATGTATTTCTTATATACAATATGTATATACAATATGCTTATATCCTTGACGAGGATGTAACCGAGATTTTGTACCGCATGTATTAATTTTTATATTTTTGTTGCGCTGAGGAGGGTCCAAACCAAGGACCGAAACGTTCGCGCATATTGTATATAAGAAATACATTGTAATTGGCGCTTTAAGATCGGCGTTTCTGGCTCTCATTTGCCTTGTCATTATTAATTTTGTATTTTCGAGAGCCTTAACCTTTATTGTTTTTATAAATATTACAAAATTTGGTAAAAGTTCACTTTTATACTACTTCTTCTCCCCCGCCAATGACCTCAACCTTGACATATGTTGTCAAGGCCATAACCCTGAACAATATTTAAAAGGTTTTAGCAGTCGCTCGTTGTTTACTAAAAAGTTATTAACAAAAAAAGTTTAAAAAATATAGCAGTTATTTTGAGTATTGGAAGGCATAAGCAACTTATATATATGTGGAAGTAGTACATGTATAAACGAAGGAAAGTTATTTAAAGCAGCAAATTGTTGGTATATTGAATATTCTCTTTGTTAAAACATAGAATAGTTGGTATATTGAAAAGTATATATACAATTTTATATGCTAGAAAACATAAATACAAAGTATTCTCTACGTTAATCACGGCAGAAGCATGTTAAAGCTTTGTTAAAGCAGATAATAGTTGGTTATTGACAAAACAAGTTTCAATGACCACCTTCAATGACCAACTATTATCTGCTTTAACAAAGCTTTAACATGCTTTTGCCATAATTAAAGCAGAGAATACTTTGTATTTATGCTTTCTAGTACCTATATAAAATTGTATATATACTTTTCAATATACCAACTATTCTCTGCTTTAACAAAAAGACTCTTCAATATACCAACAATTCACTGCTTTAAATAACTTTCCTTCGTTCATACATGTACTATTTCCACATACATATAAGTCGTTTATGCCTTCCAATATTCAAAATAACTGCTATATTTTTCTAACTTTCTTGATTAATAACTTTTTAATTAAAAAACGAGCGACGGCTAAAACCTTCTGAAGGTTACTCAGGAGTGACCTTGACAACATATGTCATGGTCAAGGTCATTGGCAAAGAATGTGTAAAGGTAAACTTTTATCCAACATTTTTGTTATTATTATTATTATTATTAACGTATAATTTTTAAAATCGAACCAACTGGCTATCTTAATTAATAAGATGTTATCTAGAATATAGAATTTATTGCGAAAAATATTATTTTAGCCAGGGTTTGAATCTGGAACCTCCTGCTTTCCGTACAGGCGTTGTCCCAATTCGACCACTGAGGCATGTGGTAATATTTATCTTAATAACAAACTAATGTACACATTATCTGCGCGCTGACTTGGTTTGTCAGACTTTCAACGCAGCTCCTACTGGAATATTAAGAGTCCCCCCCTATCCCTGTGTTAATTCTTAATATTTTAGTAGGAGCTGCGTTGAAAGTCTGACAAACCAAGTCGGCGCGCAGATAATGTGTATATCAGTTTGTTATTGAGATAAATATTACCATATGCCTCAGTGGTCGAATTGGGACGACGCCTGCACGGAAAGCAGGAGGTTCCAGGTTCAAACCCTGGCTGAGGTAATATTTTTCGCAGTAAATTCTATATTCTAGATAATATCTTATTAATTAACATGGCCAGTTGGGTCAATTTTAAAAATTATACGTTTTTAATTATTGGCTGTCGACGAGATGTTCGTAATTGTATTATTATTATTGGTAATAATAACCAAATATTTAAAAAGAACTATTACTAAATGCGTCTTACAAGTTTTATCGAGAACTTTTTTTCAGTGTATAAAAATAACTTGAGCTATAGAGACAAATGGCTAATAAAGTTACATATTATAAAAAATCAATATAATTAGGTACATATACACTCCCCCAAAAAATTAAGGGATCAAGAAAAATTGTCTAAAAAATAGGCAAATTTTAAACAGCTATGACTTTGTTTAAAAAAATGGAAATCCAAATTTTAAAAAAAGGTTTAAAGCTTGAAATCTCTACTTTCGAAAAGTCACAGGTATTTTTCATTTTCTGTAATTCTGGTAATTTTTACATGCGGAAAACAACGAGCTCAACAAAATAGAAAATTTTGTTTTCACTTTGTGGACGTGTCACATGCACAAAGAAAAACCTATAAGATGTTTTGACTTTTTCATGTTAAAGCCTGAAGTTTTCCCTGCTAAATCTTTTTTTAAAGTTTAAATTTTGATTTTTTCTTACCAAGTTATCGCAAAAATTGAAAAGAAAATGGTCATTTTCAATTTGATCGTTTATAACTCCGTCAAAAATTATCGTATAGCAATTTTCAAAATGGATTCTTAAAGCCGAATCTTTGCTCTGTAGTATGGTATAGTGGCCAATTTTTTTTTAACTCGTGGACTTGTTACAAATAGATGAAAATGACGTAAAAATTCAGAACTTTTCTCCTTTTTTATTTAAATCTTAGAAGAAGTTACGCAAAGTGACTACAAAAATTTTATCGACTGAAATTTTTGTGCCTCTTAGTACCCCAAACTTGACAAGAAATCACAGACTTGCTGTGATAATTTCTTTATAGTGATTTGTACGTTCAAAATGATTGATGCGTACAATGTGTTAAAAGAACACTTGATTTGCTTTGATAAAGAAATAAGGAAAAAATAAAATATGTGCAGAAAAATCTTTCCTTTGCTTTCTAGCATAATCTTTCGACTGCCACAGCATAAAATTTGGAAATGCATTGTTTTACGCCGTTTCCAAAATTACCGCCGATATCAGCTTTACCCGAAGCGCACCACGTGGAGGTTGTATGGTCGAATTTGAGCTTTATTGTGTGTGTGTGTGTGTGTGTGTGTGTGTGTGTGTGTGTGTGTGGTGTGTGTGTGTGTGTGTGTGTGTGTGTGTGTGTGTGTGTGTGTGTGTGTGTGTGTGTGTGTACGGGTGATATGTACGTGTACGTGTTTGCATAGAGGTGAGACCCCGTGGCTCGTCACTTCCACAGTATTTTGTGACTCCAAACTCCCTCTTTTTTCAGTGCGTGCGTGTATGTAATGTAAGTGTCTTGTATATGTGTGTATATGTGTATGTGTATTGACAATTTATTGTCAGAACGAATAGAGGTTTAGTAACGTGTATTACCACCTCTATGCCTGATGACTTCTACAAGTTGTTTGCGCATATTAATGTATCGTCTTATTGCGGCCTGCGGTATGTTGTTCCAAATACGCTTAAGCGTACGTTGCAATTGATTTAAATTTGTTAATATGGGGTAATTATGCCGTAATTGTCGTCCCATCAGATCCCAAATGTGCTCAATTAGGTTAAGATCTGGATTCATTGCCGGATGTTTTAAAACCGTAATACGGTTGGTTCTTAAAAATTCTCTGGTAACCTTAGCAGTATGAGGCCGTGCATTATCGTACATCAATACAAAACGATTGCCTACATGGTTGCAAACTGTCAATACGTGAGGACAAACAATTTCGTTAATTTCGATCTAGTTAACGGCAAGACGGTATATGGACGAAATCGTTTGTCCTCACGTATTGACAGTTCGCAACCGTGTAGGCAATAATGCACGGAATCATACTGCTAGGGTTACCAGAGAAATTTTAAGAACCAACCGTATTACGGTTTTAGAACATCCGGCAATGAATCCAGATCTTAACCCAATTGAGCACATTTGAGATCTGATGGGACGACAATTACGGCATAATTACCCCAATTTAACAAATTTAAATCAATTGCAACGTAGGCTTCAGCGTATTTGAAACAACATACCGCAGGCCGCAATAAGACGATACATTAATATGCGCCAACGACTTGTAGAGGTCATCAGGCATAGAGGTGGTAATACACGTTACTAAACCTCTATTTGCTCTGCCAATAAATTTTCAATACATATACATACATACACACACACACACAGGCACTTGCATTACATACACGTACGCACTGCAAAAAGAGAAAGTTTGGAGTCACAAAATACTGTGGAAGTGACGAGCCACGGGGTCTCACCTGTATGCAAACACGCATATGTGCATATCACCCATGCACACATACACACACATACACATATACAAACAATAAAGCGCATATCCGACCGTACAACCTCCACGTGGTGCGCTTTGGGTGAAGCTGATGTCGGCGGTAATTTTGGAATCGGCGTAAAACAATGCATTTTCCAAACTTAATGCTGAGGCAGTCGAAAGATTATGCTAGAAAGCAAAGGAAAGATTTTTCTGCACAAACTTTACTTTTTCCTTATTTTTTTATCAAAACAAATCAATTGTTCTTTTAATACATTGTACGCATCGATCATTTTGAACGTACAAATCACTATAAAGAAATTATCACAGCAAGTCTGTGATTTTTTGTCAAGTTTGGGGTACTAAGAGGCACAAAAATTTTAGTCGATAAAATTTTTTTAGTCACTTTGCGTAACTTCTTTTGAGATTTAAATAAAAAGGAGAAAAATTCTGAATTTTTACTTTATTTTCACCTATTTGTAACAAGTCCACGAGTTAAAGAAAAAATTTGGCCAGTATACCATACTACAGAGAAAATATTCAGCTTTAGGATTCATTTTGAAAATTGCTGTACGATGATTTTTGACGGAGTTATGAACGATCAAAGTGAAAATAACTATTTTTTCTTTAATTCGCGATAACTTGATAAGAAAAAATCGAAATTTAAACTTTAAGAAAAGATTTTGCAGGGAAAACCTCAGGCTTTAACATAAAAAAATCAAAACATTTTATAGGTTTTTCTTTGTGCATGTAACACGTCTACAAAGTAAAAAGAAAATTTTCCATTTTGTTGTGCTCGTTGTTTTCCGCATGTAAAAATTACCAGAATTGCAGAAAGTGAAAAATACCTGTAACTTTTCGAAAGTAAAAATTTCAAGCTTTAAAACTTTGTTTTAAAGTTTGTTTTAAAGTTTGGATTTCCATTTTTTTAAACAAAGTTATAGTTGTTTAAAATTTGCTTATTTTTTAGACGATTTTTCTTGATTCCTTAATTTTTTTGGGGAGTGTATTAATCAAATCTTTATCTCTTACAATTAGTCATATAATAAACTCTAATATCTAACAATAAGTACAAAATGCTTCAATCAACAAAAATTGGACTATAAACACTCAATCCCTTACAACAAAAATTAAACATAAATATTGTCAAAATGTTTAATCGTTAAAAATAAAATTAAAAATAAAAATTAACCTCTTATAGTAAAAATTACATAAAGAAAATCTTTATTAGTTAGTTGAGACACTTGGTCCAACTAATCCCATACCAGTATATTGGTTGAAATATTTTGTTATAACTAAAAAATCGTAAATAAAACAGCCACTTGAACATTACAATAAGTAATTTTAAAATACGATTGTATAGGATAACAATCCAGAATTAAAGGAACGCCGTAATTGGTCAGGACTGGATCTTGGTTGCCTAATAAGATTATTTTTAAATTTTTGTACAATTTATTACCCTAGCAAATCACGCGACCGTTACTTTCGGTCTTAAAACGTGGCCACAACTAAAGCTTGAAAGAGTACTTTCACATAATTAAATTAAACATCAATTTAATCATCCACTAACACTGCGCGTTAGCATATTTGAAAAAGAACGGGATATATAGAATAGGATATAGGATAATATAGAATCTGTTGTGAAAAATAATCCTATTTCATATATCCCGTTCTTTTTTGAATATGCTAACGTGTGTTAGTGGATAATTAAATTGATGTTTAATTTAATTATGTGAGAGTATTCTTTCAAGCTTTAGTTGTGGCCATATTCTAAGACCGTAAGTAACGGTCGCGCAGTTTGCTAGAGCGATAAATTGTACAAAAATTCACGAATAATTTTATTAGGCAACCAAGATCCAGTTCTGACCGATTACGGCGTTCCTTTAATTCTTTATTAAACATTACAGTTAAAAAGTGTAAAAATCACTTATGCCAAAAAAATTTACCTCGCTTTTGATAGTCACTTTAATTACCATGTAGATAAAAAACTATGACAAATTAATAATTTTACTTTTAGTGTAAGTACAAACGAAACAAATCACATATATTTGCTAGTTCACGGCTAGGTACAGATTGAAATATATGGCGAAGTATTGTCCCACTTGTCGCTTTTCTAAGCGGGTATTGGCATGTTTATATCGCCGCTCCGGAAGAACAACAACCGCAAAAAATGTAATTTTACAGGAAAACAAAAAAATAAATATTACTTAAATGAAAATTATATAGATTAAACAAAGAATAAAAGTGTGCAATTAGATTGGTACTAAAACAATTTTTTTAAATTGCAAAATTTCAAAATTAGATTTTGTTCTCTATTGGATGTCTGATATTTCTGGAACCAGTGATGCAATTAACTAAGAATGACTAAATTTTGCATTTGCGTCATTGTTCTTCCAAAGCGGCGAAAAGTGTTTTATTTACTGCAATATTTAAATTTAAACAAAGGCACCGAATTATTGGACGAGGTCTATTTTGATGTTTTGAACTTGTTATCTTAATCGTTTTTTAATAACAATGACGACTGGTTACTGTGCCCTTGCGATGCGAATACTTCCACAGTCAGCGTTAATTTCTTGCGGCGAACACACGCTTTTATAAGATGGAGAGAATTTGTTCTCGTTTCTGTCATTTGACGACTTATGTGAGTCCTCTTTTCGCTTAAATTCAATGGTTTCGAAGTTTTTACTTCATTCTTACGGGATTCTCTAATAATAATAATCTTTCATATTTAGTTGCCACTAAGTTGGTCTGGGACAGAGAAGAGTTTCCATTGCATTATTTTAACACACATTTGGTCTCCTTGGACACACATGAGTCGCGTAATAAAGAATGCAGCCGAATTTGTTTGTGATTTGACCAATTTGCTACGATGTTACTCTTTGAATTTATTTTGACTATTTGTCCATATTCATGGGTGAGAACTACTTCGACGTTAATTGTATATATATGCGAGATTTGTAAGTGTTTTCTTTGTTTAATGGTTCTGAAGAAGGCCAAATAAGGCCCGAAACGTCAACATGATTGTATTTTATTGAATATTAAAAGTAATTACAACATCTTTTAAATGCTCGAATATTGGCCGTTTTTTATTTATTTAGCTGTTTGCTTAAACAAGCGAGATTAAGTAGTTATTTTTTATTTTTTGAGATATTTGTGTTGCCTAACTTAACTAAGAGATATTTGTATTTCTTAACTTGCTCCTGTGCTCAACTAGCCCCGCCCTACCCTATATTAAAAATTCATAATTTAAATTTATAGTTTAAAATTTATTTTTAAAAACTGCAAAAATCTAAAATCTATTATTACATAATTTCCAAACTTTTAGAAAACGAATAAATCTAGAAAAAAATTGTTAAATAATTAAATTCTATATATATTTTAATATAAAATTTTTTTTTTATATAAATTTTAAAAATTATATCAAATCTCATACAATTAAAAAATTTTTTTACAATTGTTTAGCGGAAATGAGTGCCTTGCTTCAGAAATGGAATGAACAACAAGATGATGATATCAGTTTCAATGAGGAGGTCAAACAATCTCTTATAAAATACAGTAATTTCCTGGGTTGTATATTAGAGAACAATGAAATGGTAATAATTTGCAATAATTATTATATTAATAAATATATTTATTAAATACTGAGCATTTCCATTAGAAATCTGAAGACAAGCTCGAAAGATAGAAATACGTATGTTAATCGTGGTACTTTTTCGCAGTACTCAAGGAGGAAACAATGTAGGAGAAACAGAAGAGTGAGTAGGAACAAGTAAAGGAAAGAGAGGAATCATTGGCTTATAATTTCTCTCTTTCCTTAACTTGTTCCATCTTACTCTTGTTTCTCCTACATTGCCTCCTCCTAGAATACTGTATGACAGAGAAAACACTACAGTTAACATATATCTCTGTCTTTCGAGCTTGACTTCAATAAGAATGCTCACAATCAGTCTAGTATATAAGTCTATAAGTTTATATAGAGACAATATAAAGGTTTACAACGTACTGTGTTCTTTTCTTTCAATTTAGATGGTAGGTACGAAGTTGGTTGCAGATAAAATAATTGAAATTCTCGAAAAAGACAAAGAAATAGTAAAACTTTTAAATAAAGAAGATTTTACGAAATGTATCAGTTCACGTAAGTAAACTTAAAACAACATACAAATTCTATCTCCATTTCAGGTCTTTCTTTCTCAATTTTGTTTTGTTATAACTACATCAAGCAACGCGATTGCCTAGTACATAAGGGGTGACTGATCATGTGACTACGTCACTGCATAAAGATTGAGACGTTAGGGCTCAAACACAATGCGAGGAATAGGGAACAAGGAATAGATATTAATAGTCGCATCCTCTTTCAATGCACGTCTATTGAAAAAGGATGCGACTATAAATTCTATTTCTTGTTCCTTATTCCTCGCATTGTGTCTGAGCTCTTACCAAAGTTATCTGGAATTTTTACATCAAACAAGTTTTTGGAATGAAATATCTCAGGCACTAAACCAACATTCATAGATATAAAGACGCGTTTCATACATGTCGATTGTCGATATATGAAAGCTTTCTATTGCGACTAGTCTGAATCGGTGTAATTCAATTCCACGATCTATTACACAAAAAGTAACATTTTTTGCGTTTTAGTATCAGTCCTCACTCAAATAGAAAGTAATTTTGTCTTTAATTGTCGTTATAAAACTTTAATAATGCCTATATAAAATTATTAAAATTATGCATTGTAAGTAAACATTGATATGCATACACGCAGTATTATAATTACTGATGATACAGATAAAACAGACAGAGAAAGATAGAGCAAGAGAAAGGGAAAAAAGCAGGGGGAGAGAAAGAGAGTTGTATAATAATCTTCTGACTTGATTAAATGCGACCCGGGCATATCAAATTTTGATGCTTTACGTTGATCTAAATTTATTATAAAATTTAGAATTTGTGTGAAATTGCAATACAATCACAGAAAAAAAAAATACAATTCTATTAATTAAACAAATATATGTAAATGTTACCTCTTCAAAAGCGTTTAATTTTAAGATTTAGATTTATTTCATGTCAGTAATATTTGGCTAATTAGATCAATTTGCATCTATTTTTGAGCAGTTATTTTTATGGTAAAGTTCTAGAAAAGAATACCCAACTTCAATGACCTCGACGTATGTTATCAAGGTCACGTTCCTGAACAATCTTTATAAAGTTTTAGCCGTCGCTTATTGTTTATTAAAAAGTTATTCAAATAAAGTTGATAACCGTTAGAGGCAATTATTTAAGTTTCTCTCTATGTCTGAATCATTAAATTATCTAAATTAACCCCTAAAGAGCACACGGGGTCATTCTGACCCCAAAATTGTCTTCTACCTGAAATAGCGTTGAGCACAAAACCCCTACCGGGCCAAATCCCCCCCAAAAAAAGAGGGTCATCCCCTTCCTAAAAGTAGAAAGCAGGCATTCAAAGATCTGTTCAGTTTTCCCGTGGCAGTTGTTCAAAGAATCTCTCATCATATAAGAAATTGGATCTCGGTAAAATCGGCTCTTTTTTTATATGTTGTAGCTTATGACCTACTGAACAAAAAATGTAATAGGCTCAAAGCTAAATAATGGACAGTTATTGAGCTACAAGCCAATCAAACATAAAAAATTCGGGTACATTTTTTTGCGCGGCAACAAATTCAAACACGTTTTTCGGTTAAACAAATTTTTTTTCAAAAATCTAACTGTGCGGCCTTAAAGTTGAATAAATTTGCTACAAAAAACGTTTCTACATTTTTTTCAAAAAAGTGCATAGTTTTTGAGATATTTGAAGCCAAAAATCGCTTGGGTCAAATTGACTCCAATGTATCCTTTATGATTCGCTATGGAGATGTGCCCTCTAAGGGTTAATAATAGATTAAAAACTTTTGTGAAACCGTACAATGAAAGACCTACCACTATAAGCACCGATCGGTGTGAGGTGAATCTCGGTTAGCGTGGAAAATTGAAAACCCATGTGGAATCATGATAAACTAGAGATATAGAGGAAGTGCGGATAATACACGGAATAGTGAAATAATATAAAATACTTATACGATATCTAGCCTCTTAAGTATTACAATCTAGCAGACAGCAGTGGAATTATTAGCTACTGGACCCCTAACTTAAGAGGGGAACCTGCTTTAGAACGCTTCAAAAAGAATAATTTTTTGCGATTTTTTTTCTCGGCTCCAATAAAACGAATCTTATCTAAACTTTTGGGGTGTTTTATTAGTACACATATTGACATTAACAAAAAAATTCTTTTATACAAAAATATTGATTTTTAATATGAAGTGTTTAGCGATATTCACAACGCCTTTTTTTTATCCTCGTACACTCTAGCGTGCGTAATTTATATCTGTAACAAAAAAACGAAAACATTTCTTAATTTTCATTAGGGGGAGTCCGGGAGACTTGACCATACGGGACAGTTGAACCACTTTAAATATCTCGTTCAAATTTTGTACTAAGCGCGCGATTGTCAAGCAGCGACGTACGGGTCATCTGCCGCTACTATGTCACGTGACAACAAGTTGCTCGGCAGTGCGTTTCGGCTGTGAGTGAGATAAACGTGTTTTAATGTGCTCGGAGTAAAAAAAAATATTTTTGTTTATTTTATTATCACACTTCTATATGTCAAGATTTGTAAAAACATTATACGTTATTTGCACCATACATTATCGTAGTTTCAGGTAGAATTAGTGTTTTTATCCTATCATTTTTATTTTTTCTGCAAAACTGTATCAAAGTCAAGATGGTACCGGGTGGGAGATTTGAACCACCCGAAATTATTTCAAGAATTTCTATTTAATTTATGAATGATTGATCTCAAAATGATTATTTTTAGTTAATTTAAATGTTTGAAAAGTTTTATTTTATTTTATAAAAATTAATGAAAACCATGTGAAGGCATAGATGTTTAAATGAGTTTTTATTTTTTGTTAATTTTGTTTAAAAAGCTCAATTAAAACATTAGAGATGTGATTTTAATGTCTAAATTTGTGAGATCTTAATATAGACTAAAGTCTAAATATGTTTTTATTATTTTTTCCATGAGTTTATAGGGTATGGTCAAATCTCCCTATACGGTTGGTCATATCTCCCACCCCTTAGGGAGAGATGAACCAAATCTCGTTTTTTGTTTTAATTGATACAACAATTACGTTTATAAACTTATTGAAATTACAAAATCCACAAATTGTAGCCATATAATAAGGCTTTACTTTGACATAAATAAAAAATCTATACATCAATTACACTAAATTTTATGGACTATTAAGTAAAACGTGGTTCAACTCTCCCGGACTCCCCCTACATGAAAACATGTGCCAAAAATTTTAAAAATTATTTAGGAAAAAGAAAACGTACTTACTAGCTTGTTACAAAAATATTAATTAAAAACTAAGCAGTTGTAAAGTTCCAGAAGTAAGTTAGCGTTGAAAAGTGACAACGTCACGTGTTTCTAGTATGTCACTTTGACGTTGAGCTAAGCTTGCTTGCATACTGCTTTTTTGCCATTCCAACAAAATCTATTTACTTGTGACATTTTATTATACATTAAGTGTTTTTATACCTTTTATCCTACATTATAATTAGTTAATAAGAAATATTTTGCTTTTCAAGAATCGGTCAGAATCGTTGGCATACATTCAAGTAGAAGATATGCTACCAACTAAAGAAACAAGTTTTTATGCCACGTCTAATACATGTCAAATGCCGAATTGGTAAATGTTTCCTTTTATACAGTCAGCCCTAAATGCTTCTAACTGACCTTGATGTTGACCTTGACCTTCAAGGAGTTCAAGGATCAATGACCTTTCCCGTCACTCGTTGTTTGTTAAAAAGTTATTAACAAAAAAATTGACAAATATAGCAGTTATTTTTAGTATTAAGGGTCACTTCGACCAACTCCGATTAACTTTAATCGACGATTAACTCGATCAGCAATTTCGTCAACAGCAAGACTTTTAACTGTATAATGTATATGTCGTTCTTTTTTTATTTATTTTAACCTATCTCTTCGTGATTTACCACTTCGTGAATAAAAACTGCTTTTAATATAACAAATCTTTTAATTTTTTATTTTCGTCGATTAAAGTTAATCGGAGTTGGTCGAAGTAACCCTAAAAGACATAAACAACTGGCAATAAGACGACTAATATATATGTGGAAATAGTACATGTATGAACGAAGGAAAGTCATTTAAAGCAGCGCACAATTTTATTTGTTAGAAAGCATAAAAATAAAATATTCTCTGCTTTAACCGTAATTGCATGATTATAATTGTAAACTATAATTTTAACAATTTTTGTACAATTATAATCATACAATTATGGTTAAAGCAGAGAGTACTATATGTTTATGATTTCTAACACATAAAATTGTATATATACTTTTATATAACAACTATTCTCTGCTTTAACAAAAAAGACTGTTCAATATCAACAAATCGCTGCTTTAAATGACTTTCCTTCGTTCATACATGTACTGTTTCCACATACATATTAGTTGTTTTTGCCTTTTAATACTAAAAATAACTGCTACATTTGTCAAACTTTTCTTTGTTAATAACTTTTTAACGAACAACAAGCGACGAGAAAGATCAATGACCTTGAACTCTTTGAAAGTCAAGGTCAACATCAAGGTCAGTCAGAAGTTATTTGGGGCTGACTGTGTAAAGGGAAACATTTACCAATCTTATTAACAGTTATCAAAAACATTTTATTGTTTAATTTTAATTTTATGCAGTTAAAGCGAATAGTGATCTAATAGAATCCAAATACAGGCTAAAAATGCAAAAATTGTAATATTCTCAATATACGTCACTTTTTGCTCAGATTGTATAGCCAATACATTCTTAATAAACAACAAAAAATGTTTAACACCTTTTGAAGGTTGTTCAGGGACATGACATTACAAACATATATCAAAATCAAGGAGTTGAGGCTTCTTTCCTACAGTTCTACTCTTCTTATAAATTATAATTTATACAGGGTGTCCCAAGACCTCACCGACAAACTTTGAGGAATGATAGGTCACACAGAGAGGATCATTTTTTGTTAAGAAACATATGGTCGCTGACGCGACCTTAAAGAGTTATGCATCCGAAAAGTCAGATTTCCGGTAAAATGTTTTAAACAAATAAAATTTATTTTTTCTTGCATGTTCTGAAAATTTACTATAATAGCTGTTCAAATTGCCTGCCCTGTACCTCATTACATTCTTGACACCTTCGCAGCATTGATTGACAGAGCGGAACTGATTGACCGAATAAATGCTGCGTTTCAACAAATCCGAAACAACCCTGCCATACTCGACAGAGTTGGACAATCAATGCTGCGAAGGTGTCAAGAATGTAATGAGGTACAGGGCAGGCAATTTGAACAGCTATTATAATAAATTTTCAGAACATGCAAGAAAAAATAAATTTTATTTGTTTAAAACATTTTACCGGAAATCTGACTTTTCGGATGCATAACTCTTTAAGGTCGCGTCAGCGACCATATGTTTCTTAACAAAAAATGATCCTCTCTGTGTGACCTATCATTCCTCAAAGTTTGTCGGTGAGGTCTTGGGACACCCTGTATATATAAACTATTATTTTAATACCACCCGGTAAAAAATTTGTTATATAAAAGTATATAAAAACATATAAATATATAAATATATTTATATGTTTTTTTATTTTTTATGTTGATTATATACAGAGTGTACCAGACCTAACGTATCACCCGTTAATGGCAGATTCCTGAGACCATTTAGAGACAAAAATCCTAATGCCAAAATGTTGAGGCTGCTGCAGTGTTTAAACGGGAAAGGTTTAAAGTTTACTAGTGTGCTTAGTCAAAATTTTACGCACTCAAGAGACGTGGCATGTCAAAACAGCTCTTCCACAATTTACTCAACACGATAGAAATATTTGAAATTATCATTTACTTTATTTCTTTGTACACTGTTCGCAAGACCGACGAATATCGGGATGACAATTTGGCAGCTTCGACATTTGGCATTAAGATTTTTGTCTCCGAATGATCTCAGGAATCTGCCATTAACGGGTGATACGTTAGGTCTGGTACACCCTGTATAACAGCTGTTACATTTATACATATATGATTATACAGGGTGTCCCATTTAACTGCCGCAGGCAAATATCTCAAAAAATATGGAAGATACGGAAAAATGTTTCAAACAAAAGTTGCATGGTTTGATGGGGGCTACACGATGAAAATATGGACTTGACCTTGAGTGACCTTTCCAAGGCCAGATCAATGTGATTGATGTTTTCTTAAATAAAACCTCCAGTTTTTTATTGCATATTTTTGTAGCCTTTGTTGAGACGTTTTCAAAACACTATAATAAAGCTCTCTTTTGTTGAAAATTTCCTGAGATTTTAAATTTTGTCATAATATTTTTAATACAAAATATGAAATATCTCGTAAAGTATTCACTTTTCGATTTTATCTTTATTTTTTTATACGTAGAATAATTGATAGGAACCAAATAATAATAACAATTTTTACATTTGCAAATTTATATAATTGAATGCGTCTACAAGATTTAATCAAATTTTTTAAAATAATTTTTTCTGTTTTTTTTACAACAATCGATTCCTTTCATTATTCTACGTATAAAAGTATGAAGGTAAAGTCATCAAAAAGTGAATACTTTACGAGATATTTCATATTATGTATTAAATATATCATGACAAAATTTGAAATATCTCAGGAAATTCTCAACAAAAGAGAGCTTTGTTATAGTGTTTTAAAAACGTCTCGACAAGGGCTATAACAATATGCAATAAAAAATGGGGGGTTCTATTTAAGGAAACATCGATCACATTGACCTGGTCTTGGAAAGGTCACTGAAGGTCAAGTCCATATTTTTATCATGTGGCTCTCATAAAACCATGCAACTTTTGTCTGAAACATTTTTCTGTATCTTCCATATTTTTCGAGATATTTGCCTGCGGAATTAAAAATGGGACACCCTGTATATGGGCAAATTTTTTCTTATTACCTTAAACTTTACTTTTTATAAAAAATGTAATGCGAAAATAATCTTTTTAATCATTTTTAGATTATTCTTTTTCCTGTAATATATTATATACAAACAGAGATTATAGAAGAGAAAGAAACATGTATAGACGACATATTTGATATATATAATTATATATATTTATACATTTTTTTGTATGTTTTTATGTTTTTATATATTATTATATAAAAAATTTTTTACCGGGCAATTTCAATGTTGTATACTGTATATCATGTAATATTCCTAATGAATTTGCTAATAATTGTTTTAATTATTTCAGTGAACGAAGACAGCAAAATGACTCGGGAAGACAGAGTTCTTGGTTTAATTTTTTGCATAGCCAGTGGTCAAATGGATAAAGATAAAGAAAGAAAGTAAAAAAAAGATTTGTATATGATACATTACGTTGTCTGGATAACCATAACGTCCATAACATTTCCTATAAATAATTATAATTTCTATATATATTTTATGCAGTGGTAGTATAATATAAGAGAAATTTCTGATATCGGGGTTTAAACAAAATAAAACGCTATTTCTATAGATTTACAATAAAACTTGTTGCTTATAAACCTTGTTGATAATGTTAAATAAAATAAATTAGTTCATAAACCTAAAACTTAACCTGTAATATATGTTAATACCGTAGACTTAAGAAGAGATAGACGGAGCGTAAGCCGAAAGTAGACATCCTTCTTCTTCTTCTTCTTCTTTATTCCCCAGTGGATATCCTGCTCTAGATGGAGCCACAGTATCACGCTTTCTTCGCAAGATAATCTAGGGGACTCTCTGGAGAAAGAGTCGCCCTTTTGCCGAGATTCAATGAGTCTTAGAATCCAAACGTCGATAATTATCGAAATCAAACACCAATAATAATAATAAATGACTAAGCGGCAAACACAATATAAGCGGTATACATATAGTCAATATAATTCGATAACTTAAATAGCTATAAGCGGCAAGGATCTTTTGTATAAGAGATATACATATAAGCGACGAACAAGCGTTTTACATAACATATCTATGATTATAATACGCAACTCATAAATGCATCTAAGTCAAGAAGGCATAAACCTCCGAACGTGAATAAGCGTTAAACAAAATTTAAAATAAACATCATATAAATGAATAAGTGACGAATATAATTCAAGAAGAAAATTTATTTCAGGTAAGTGTACTTAATGCACAACAAAATCAATTCCTCCTCAATAAAGGGATTTAAATGTAAGAGTACCCTCATAGCAAAAACGGATCATATCCCAAGCATCCTAGAAAAGGACGCCCAGGAGGATAGATCCGCATTCAAATATTTCCAAAGAGCACATAACTTAATTTGTTTTAGGTAGACAAAACGCATTAAGTCGATAGATTTTCAAAGAGCTCCATAACAAGAAAGCAAAGTAAATCAGGAAATATAAAGGTACTAAGAAACTGCATACAAATAGTCATAACTAACTCAATGCTTAATAATAAACGCAAGAAGCGCGAAGAGAATAACAATAGAGAATATAAGGCTAACTATAATCAAAACGCATAAATAACTTGAACGCTAACAAGCAAATATAACGCATAAAATTCTAAGCAATCTTTAAACTACCCCGGATCCCTTCATACTCGCATATCAGAGGTATAATTAATAAGATACTGATAGGTCATATACTAGCTTCATCACGAAGCGCAAAATAATCCAGCGAATAAATATTCATCATTTAATTACAACAGAACCTTCGCATGCAAATTATACGGGCTATATGACAGATATGAATATAAATAAATATAAAAAGATCACAGCATATTAATTTCACGACCGAGTATAAATACTGTTCTCATAAGAGACTATTCATTAGGCACGACTAGGACGCATGGTCGACGTCCCAAGCGTCTGTCCCGGGCATTTTGTAAGGACGCCCAAGAAAACGGCCAGCGCTTATAACACAAAATAATTATATATGGTACATGAACTCTTAGCTTAGACTAACTGAACGCAATAAACAAAAGGCTATAGTAAACATAATGTTATAAAATAATTCTATCTTAATCGCTAAATAAGGGTGCCACTCGTCAGAATCACGCAAAGATTAGAAGACTCAAAACCGCAATATACATATAATAATAATAATGAACGAGAATAAGCATTACGAAAATATTATGTCGAATACCAAAGTCAATATAAACATAGCCATCACGCCGTGGCATGTTCCATTGAATGGAATCTTAGCTCGATCGGTTCCAAATAACAAGAGAATAATATAATCACGTGAGCACTGAATGGCATAGATCCAGCAAAATAAGTTAATACAAATGCAAAAATATAAATTATTAATTTAATTTCTTAACAAAACCAACGCAAAAAAACTCTAAACTACAGAAACAAGGAGAAGAAAGTCCAACTCCTAACAAAGATCAACATTAACTAATCTTTGTTTTAATATAATTGACCAGTAGAGAACGTCCACAAATATCTTCTTACAAACAAATAAAAGTTTATCTCCACTTTGTAAATATACTGTAAAGAGTCTATATTCTGCTGCAAATATTGTCCAGACAAAATAAAATTTCAGACCTTAACATTGCAGATTCTACTAATCACGGTCTTTCACATGGAAGAATTCTAAACTCAGCTTCAACGCTTCCAACAAGGGTCCATAAACAATGCTTCAAAAAGTTGCAATAAATCAGTTGGCTTCTAGTCCATAAGCAAAATAAACTTTCAATTCGCGGTAAACATTAGGGGGAGTCCGTTGCTGAGTTTCTTCATATTATCTCCGATGAAAAGCGCATGAGCCGACGTCCGTACAGGACGCCGGCTCAAGACAGACCCAAAGTAGAGATCCTATAGTGTAACAGAGATTCGCCAATGATCACGTGATCGTGAGATCGTTGTTCTCTTGTAGAGGTTAGTACAATTTACTTTGACGTATTGTTATTATTTATGGACTTTCACTTAATAAATTATTTTTATTGCATTATTATAAATGCTTTGCATTAATTGTTGCATATTTTTTGCACAGAATTTTGACTTGCTATGCCAACCAATTGTGCTGCAAATCGCTATATTAACAACAGTAATAAAGGTTACGCAGTATTTAATTTTCTATTTAAGGAAGATTTTCGAAAAAAATGGATAGCAGCTCTTGGAAAGAGCTCCAATTTGTGATCCATAGCTTCTCAAAGAATTTGTGAGGTGAGTGATAGAAATTAATTTCTATTAGTTTATTATCAGCTGTAAAGGGAATAAAGTTTTTAATAACTATAGTGTTTCTAATTTACATTTGTCCTATTTCTCAGTCCTGTAATATTTGTTTAATATTCATCAATCGATTAAACGAACAATGCAATTAATTTAAAATTACATATATTATTAAGTATATTATTTTGTTTATGTTATTAAGTAGATTCCCCATGTTGCGCAATTTCTTTTTAAACGTTAAATAGATGTACATATTATTAATAGGATTTTTGTGAAATAGAAGACTAAACATTTTTTTATTAAGTACTTGTATATTTTATTTAATATCAATTCAAAATTATGGTACAGAAATATTATTTAAAAAAATTTAGAATATATTATTCAATCTAGGAATCCTGGAGGATATTATCTTGTGTCTAGAAAATAGAATCAACAATGTGTAATATTGTACATAATATTCACTTTTTTGCTGGACTTTCTGAACAATAGGGGAGACCGGGGCGAGACCGGCAGTTTTTTTCGGTGCCGATTTTTAAGAACAAAATAAATAATTTTTGTTAAATGTGATATACGATTGTAAAGAGTGAACCTTTAGCTGCAAAATTTATATGGAAAATTTTTGTCTACGTCGCTTTGATTAACCGGTATAGAGCAAAAACGACAACGGTGGAAAAATTGAGATCTCAAAAATGGCGGGGTGGAATCGTCACCCCCCAAGGGCGGATCCGTCACACTGCATTTTCAATAGAAATACGTACATCTAATCCTGAAAAATGATAGGATACATTTTAATAATTGTTTTTTAAGAGAAATATGTGAAAATTTATTTTTAAAAACCTTTATGCGGAACATATTATTAAAAAATAATTAGAAAGCTGCTTAGCCAATCTTTACCGGCCATGCGAGCGGTTTCCCACGATGCTGGCACCTTCAGATTTAATTTTTTGGCTAAATCAAAGGCTAAACCACGGGTTTCCTTTGCAGATAGCCCAAAGTACATATCGTTGCAATGTACTAAGTATTCCACCAAAGTTTTTTCAGTTTCCGCGTTCATAACCTACATTTGAAATTAAGACGTTGCATGAATATCAACTTTGCTGAGCAGAGTGCATGCTTTTAAAAATAAATAATTGTTAATACTCACCGGATAAGCCTCCTTTATATCGTACAACCACGTCATCCACGTGTTCTATTTCATCCTGGTTCTTCTTTAGCCAGTCCTTCAACGTGGTTCTCGGGACACCGAACCGTTTTGCGGCTGCATAAGCGCTCATTTTATCTTTTTTCACCGCCACAACTGCATTCTTCAGTAGCTCCTTGTCGACGGGAGTCGTTTTGCGACGATACGTGTGTACCATTATTTCCCTGCAATATACTAACAATGACGCACGTGCAACGGACAACACAAAGAAACCTAACCTAAAATCGCCATGAGCTGAAGTCGTGCGCCCGGCGCGCCACAGTGACGAGACTGCCGGACCCGCCTTCAGTGCTTACTGACGAATTAGCCCCAAACACAAGTTTCAGGTTTGATCGCCCACGAAATATTAGACATGAACGATAATGAAAAAACTACACTGGATTCGTGTTCAGCATGCATTACTCTTTATAATCACGTACCTGAAGATTTGGAGAGCAAATATTATTGCAGATATTACAAAATTTCCACGCGCAGAAAATTTCACTTTCACCTTCCGAAAACACGTTTGCCCTCGTAAAAATCATAATACGGCAGGTAACCTGCCGAAACTCCGTTGGTTACATGGGTACCATAAGACGCGTTTACAATGTTATTAGCGAGTGCGCACAATATACAGGTTCCGAGATATTTGATTTGACGATTTCACCCTCTTGACGGTCTCACCCCGGTCTCAGGTGGTCTGCAGTTTCAAGTGGTTTTATGGACTTTTTTCTTAGTTGATTTTTTCTTTTAGCCTCCTTATATCATACGGGCACACACAGAAGTGACATATGATATGGCATTTTTACGTAGTTGCTTCTGTCCAGCTACAAACTGTAGATCGATTAAATTGAAATAAACCTGAAATATTAAACAAATATTAGAGGACTGAGAAATAGGACAAATGTAAATTAGAAACACTATAGTTATTAAAAACTCTATTTCCTTTACAGCTGATATAATAAACTAACAGATATTAATTTCTATCATTCACCTCACAAATTCTTTGAGAAACTGTGGATCGCCAATCGGAGCTCTTTCCAAGAGCTGCTATCCATTTTTTTCAAAAATCTTCCTTAAATAGAAAATTAAATACTGCGTAACTTTTATTACTGTTGTTAATACAGCGATTTGCAGCACAATTGGTTGGCATAGCGAGTCTAAATTCTGTGCAAAAAATATGCAACAATTAATGCAAAGCATTTAATAATGCAATAAAAATAATTTATTAAGTAAAAGTCCATAAATAATAAAAATACGTCAAAGTAAAATGTACTAACCTCTACAAGAGTACAACAAAACATATGTGTCACACTAGAGATCCTATAGTGTAACACTATAGGATCTCTATGTCACACGCGGTGTCGCTATGTATAATTCAACCTTGAAAAAATCGAAGTAGTTATCTTTGTACCTCGAAAAAATCCAAGTAATATCTTTACCTTAAAAAAAACCAAAGTAATATATTTACCTTGAAAAAATCGGAGTAGTTATCTTTGTACCTCGAAAAAATCCAAGTAATCTTTACCTTAAAAAAACCAAAGTAATATATTTACCTTAAAAAAATTGAATATATTTATTACAAAAAAAATGATATCTTTAAATTATGCGCCAATTAAATATATGTTATATCAAAAAATAACTATTTTTCTTTTAAAAAATGTATTTCCATTAAAGTGAAAAAATTAATATAAAATGTGAAAAATTTTATTGAAAAAATCTTGGCGCTGTTAAACATAATAATATATATTAATGAAACAATTTCTATAAATAAAAAAAGTACTTTAAATTAATGTGTGAAAGTCTCTACATTCACATTGTAATTATTAATTTAATATTTTAAATTAGTTATTTATTGCTTTCAAATATTTTAAAATTTGGCAGCGCCAAGTTTTTTTCACTAAAATTTTTCACATTTTATATTAATTTTTTCACTTTAATGGGAATACATTTTTTAAAAGAACAATAGTTATTTTTCGATATAATATATATTTAATTGGCGCATAATTTAAAGATATCATTTCTTTTTTTGTAATAAATATATTACTTCGATTTTTTCAAGGTAAATATATTACTTTGGTTTTTTTTAAGGTAAAGATATTACTTGGATTTTTTCGAGGTACAAAGATAACTACTTCGATTTTTTCAAGGTAAATATATTACTCTGATTTTTTCAAGGTAAATATATTACTTTGGTTTTTTTAAGGTAAAGATATTACTTGGATTTTTTCGAGGTACAAAGATAACTACTTCGAGATTATATGGTGGCACGCGAGGCGGACGGTTTGCTCCGAGAAGGCAAGGAGGAGTCATGGAGGGATTATAGGAGAAGGAAACGGAGGAGAGTAATGGGAGTGGAGAGTGATGTGAAGGTGGACTGGAGAAGATGGAATACATGGAGGAAGGCTCGGATATAAAGGTTTTCGAAGCCAAAAAGGGATGGAGGTGACTGGAAGATTTGGAGGTTAAGTCGGAGCGGAGCCAGGACGGGTGAGGAGGGGAGAGGAGCGGGGCGGCACAGGAGAGAACCGGAGGAAGAGAGTTTGGTGGCACGCGTGCGCGGAAGGAGGCAAGTGAGAGGAGTAGGAGAGAATGTAATCAGACCACCGAGCACAAGGAGCATGAGGCATCGAACTAGTGTACGGAGTATAGAGGTGTTGTGATGAGAGGAGGAACGAGGGTGGCGCTGCGGCGGACCAGCGGTGGAGGGAAAAGCGGAAAGTCGAGACGGCGCTGCGCACCAACAAGGTAGATACGCATGCGAGAAGTCGAGACGCAGTTTTAGGAACGCAAGACAGAAAAGCTGGCAGGTGGCAGGCAATGACAGGCGAAGAGCCGGCGGTAGTAAGAAACGAGGCGCAGAAAGAGAGGTTACGGTGTAAGTAAAGGAAGTGAGCGACGTGCAGATAGAAAGGTGAGGAAGGAATAGAAGGTGAAAAGGCGAGAAAGAGGTGAAAACAGCGAGAAGGAAAGGCAACGGGACAGGATGGAGAAGATAAAGAGAGGGGTGAGAGGACTGGAACGGGAAATGAAGGAAACGAAGCTAGAAATAGTAGAGATGCAGAGAGCAAGGACGGTAAGGATGGAAGAAAGGCTGGAGCGGATAGAGAGATTGATGAAGGAGATAAAGGAGGACGGGAGAGAAATGAGGGAAAGCATGCGAAGTCTGCTGGAAAGGGAAGGTAAGGTGGAGACAGCAGAAAGAGTAGAGGGGATTCGGGGGGAGGAGAAAAGAGAGAGAGAGGAAAAGACAAGGAAGAAGGAAAGACAGGGGACCAAGGAGGAGGGAAGGAGCAAGGAAAGGAGGGAGATGGAAGAAAGCGCTGACGGAAAGGAAGGAAGAGAGAGAAAGGTGGAAGAAAGGAGGAAGGTAGCAGAGGAAAGGAGGATGAGAGAATGGTGGGAGGAGAGTGCGAGCGAGGAGGATGGAAGAGCGGAGGAGGGAAGGCGCAAGATTAGAGGACGGGAGAGAAGGAGGAGTGACAGGACCGAAAAAAGTGAGGTTTCGAAGAAGCAGACAGATGGTGGAAAAGGAAGGGAGGCGGAGGTGAAGAGATGGATAGAAGAAGAGAGTGAGAGAAGGATAAGGGGAAGATGGGAGTGGAAAAGCAGCACGGGGTGTGAGAGGAATAGCCAGGAGGACAATGCGAGCGTGGAGAGAAGAGAAGAAAGGAAGAAGCATGAAGGGGAAAGCAGCGAAGGAGGGAGCTGGTGGGTGGAGGTGGCAAGCGAGGAGGAGGAGAGGAGTGAGAAAGCGAGGAGAATTAGGGAGGAGAAGGAAATAAAGAGAGAACGAGGAAATGAAAAGGCAGAGAGAATGAAAGGAGAGAGTAAAAGTGAGATGGAGAAAAGAATGAGGATGAAAAAGGAGGACAGAAGGAGGAAAGGTAGACATGAGGCTTGGAGGAATAAAGAAGAGAGGAGCGAGGGGAGAGAGGAGACCAGGGAGAGAAAGGAGATGATAATGATAGGAGGAGGTAATATGAGATTAGGAGGGGAGAAGGAGCTTAGAGAAAGAGAGAGTGAAAATGGAAAGGCATGCAGGGAGGAAAGGAGGGAATGGAGTTCGGATGGAGAGGAAAGAAGAAAAAGGGGGGAAGACAGGGAGAGGAGAAAGGCCTGGGAATTTGATTGATTGATTGATTGATTAGGTTTATTATGCCCAAGCAAAAGCTAAAGGGCAAATGTACAATAAAAGCAGATAAAAACAAAGAAATACACTTATGGTAAATAAGTAGTGAAATATACAGCTAAGAATATAAAGCTAAGAATTTCGTTGAAAATACATTTGTAGTAAATAAGTAGCGAAATATACAGCTAAGAATGTAAAGCTGAGAATATCGTTGAAAATACACTTGTAGTAAATAAGTAGCGAAATATACAGCTAAGAATGTAAAGCTAAGAATTTCGTTGAAAAGTGAAATTATCTGAAATACTGCTGAAGAATTATGAGTCAACGAAATCCAGTTATTATGCTCACTCAAATAGAGGACAAGTATAACCACGTAACTAGACTAATATAGACTTGAGCATAACACTATTGTAATGTTGAACATAAAGTGAAAAAGCTTATAAATAATTAAATATTTCATCGTGGTGAAAAAGAGTGACTCGCATGTGCGTATGTGGAACTTTCATTAAACCTAAGGCGATCATCGCGTTATAGTGGTGAATAAGAGCGGCATGCATGTGCCATCACAAATGTCTGAGACTACAAGATCGTGGGAAATATATAAGTTAAGCCGGGTCACAGAAACCGAAGGAACACAGCCAGCATCAGCCTAGGGTCATTGAAGCCCCGCTAAATCAGCCTCAGAAGTAATCAATATGGGAGACTGACCATGTGCCTTGCGGACAAAAATCATACCGTTCGTGCACCATACGTGCTTAAAAGATAACTGCCTGGCTATAACTCGAGTCCGGCGCAACAATTTGTAAATATCCGTAGGAAGCAGTTCGTTTATATAAATTTGGCCAGGGAGATCTTTAGAGAAAACATCTAGGACAGTCAGTTGACGTTTACGGCGCAAAGCAAAATATAGTCTGAGAATATAGTCGCGAATCTGTTGCGATTTAAATACAATTATAGATCTCTGACCGACAGCAGTGACAGCACGATCGGAGGCAGACACAGTGCTAGGCGCCACACCACGCATCGCAGACACGTCACTACCCCCCACGTCACGAGTCTCGAGAACATCGGAAGTAAGCTGCGGTGCACCCAGCGTGTGAAGAACACTAGAGACAAGCTGTTCCGATGTGTCGGTCAGAAAACCTGGTATCCCGGAAATAATAATATCCGATGTTCGCAACACTCGAGACGCGGAAGGCTGCGAGACAAGATGAGGACCACTCAGATCTCTCTTTAATTCACACTTTAGTTCGCTCTTTAATTCACTTCTTAGTTCGCTTTTTAATTTGTTCTTTAAACCACGCACTTCATTCGTGAGAGCAGCACACTGCTGCTCCAACTCGGCAATACGCTGACTGTTGCGGTCGACACTTTTAGCTAAGCTATTTAACTTGTCAAGTTTGTCATCTAAAGCGGAGAATCGCGCATCGGATCGCGCTTCGGACAACTTTGTCTGCTCGACAAGTTGACGTAAAAGCGCATTTGTTGTGTCATCACTCCTCAATTGTGGCATGATTGATGAGATGACTGCAGCGAGGAGTAGAACCAAAATGCAGTGCGGCAGTTCTGAGGGTAACAGTTGGTGGTGTGTATCAAAGCCCAGAGATGTCGCCACGTGCGCAAATCGGATGGTAATTCATGCACAATCCCAAGATCAGGCAAAAGTGAGGTTAGAATGAGAAGTGAACTTGTACTCCAGGATATCCAGCACAGCAGTTGCAAGGAAAGAAAGATGAAATATCTATCTTAACAAGCAACGAAAAACTTGCTTAAATCTGCAACAAAACAGCCCGAAGGCAGTTTACGGCAGCGACAATACTCAACGAAAGCCGGAGCAAAGAAACACGGCAACATGCGGTACTCACCAGTAGAGAGAGAGAGATAGTACATAAGGAAGATAGAAAGGAGAGTGAGAGAATGGCGAAGAGGAAAAAATCGTTGGTGTGGAGTGGAGTAGAAGGAGCAGGACAAGCAGAAAGGAAAGACTTTATAGAAGCTATTGCAGAGATGGCGTTGGACAGAAAGGTGAAAGTGGAGGGAATGGTGGAGATAAAAGGAAAAGGAAAGAAAGATATATCGATAGTAGTAATGGAGGAGGAGGAAGACAAAAAGGATCTGTTCGGCAGGAGATGGGAGATAAAGAAGAGATGGGGAGTGACTGTGGACGGGGAGCTAACGGGAGAGGAGAGGTATAGAAGATGGAAAATAGAAGAGAAGGCAAGAGAGGAAAGAAAGAAGGGTAACTCGGCGGTGGCTACGAGCAGCAGACTGTGGGTTAATGGAAGGGAGATGTTTTGGGATGAGGTCAGGAAGGATTGGAGATGGGGGTGAGAAGAGACGGGGAAGGGAGGGGTGAGAGGGCAGAACGCAGGAGGGAGTAGAAAGGAAGAGGAGTTGGATCCGTTAGGGAGGAGAGAGGGAGGTTGTGGAGGGGAGGGAATGAGGAGGAGGAAGAATCAAAGGCGGAGAGGAGGAGAGAGGGAGAGGACAAGCAAAGAAATAATATGTGTTCTGTTTTTCCTTTCTGTATGTAGGGCGATAGGAGGGAAGGAGTGAGGCATGGACAGGAGAGGCTGCAGTGGATTTTAGAGAAAAGCTGAGAGAGAGGAGACAAGAGGAAGAAAGATGAGGGACGGAGATGGAAGGAAGGCAAAAGACTAGGATGTAGGGGAGCAATGGGTCCCAACTGAAGAAACGTGATGAAAGCAGAGGAAGGATTGGGGAACGGGAAGGAGGGGGGGGGAAGGAAAGGGGATGGGAAGAGGGTCCGTGGAGGGGAGGGAGGAAATAGGATGTATAGGGTCGCACAAGGCCAGGCCGGTTTTAAGGGGGTGTTTATGGCTTGTAAAGGGTTGGGTACGTCCCTACAAAACGCCTTTGTGAACCCTACGGGGAAAGACAAATAAACTATATACATACATACATACATACAGATAACTACTTCGATTTTTTCAAGGTACACCACGCGTGCTTGGCGTCTTTTTTTTACCTTTTTGTAAAAGGTAATTTTGTACGGATATCACCCCTTTTTGTTATAGATATATCAAACGCCATAATGTCTATCGACATCGACATTTATGTCTGATAAAATCAAATGTAAATATTTTTTGTATTATAACTTACAAGAATTATATCTGAGAGTTTGACATCCTTAAATGTGCAGTGTAGTTTGTATAAATTTATAAATCATTTAAAAAATTAAGACATAAAATATGAATATATTAGGCAAAGTCAAATTTGTCGAGAGCACATTATGCAGTGTTTGCTATAAATAAATTTTGTCGAAAAAAAAACAGATTTGATACAGAATTTGGCATGTACGATGCTATTGGCAAAATGTCATAGTAGATAATATATGTATAGTAAAGTTTGTTAACAAAATAAGGCAATTAATAATTTATAATACAAACTATACTGCACATTTAATTAAGGATGGCACTGTCAGATATAATTTTTGTGTTATAATACAAAAAATATTTTGATTTAATTTTATCAGACATATTTGATAGTCATTAGAGAAAAAGAGAGAGAGCGAGAGAGAACGCGAGCGGGAGTGCGAGCGTGACCGCGAGAAAGAGCAATACGTACGATAGATATAACCTCGCGACCCTCGCACAGGGTGTATCCCAGGAACCAGCCATCCGCAAGGCGCAAACTCTGTCACTCCAGCACTGCACTTCGTTCGGAGTGTTCGGACGCGACGACGCGGACGGAATATTTCTCGACGACGCGGACGTCTAAAGCGGCCCATAACATGTACGAGTTTGATTTGCGAGCCGGACTCATACGTTTTTCACCACACACACACGCCCGAATAGTCCCGAAATTTGGCTCGTCGGACGCCGAGCCCGTCTCGTAACATCTCACCCACGATATTGTTTACGAAAGCTTCTTTGCTTACGACCACGATCGCAGCGTTACGATAGATGTAGACGCACCTTAATAATTCATACGATAACTGTCACGATGAACGTTACGATCGTCGTAATGAGCTTACGATCCATCGTAACGCTGCGATCGTGATCGTAAGCAAAGAAGCTGTCGTAAACAATATATGTATCTCAATTTTCCGACGTTACAGTTAAGCATCATAACCTCGACACGGACGGAATATTTCTCGACGACGCGGACGTCTAAAGCGGCCCATTATTTTTGTACGATTTTAACTCGCGAGTCCGGCTCGGCGAGCCGGACTTGAACGTTTTTCACTACAATTCGAAATCGGCTGATTTTTTATATCAATTTCGATGTCAATGAGTTTCTGGTAAATCGACGTTGAATTGACGTCGATTCGACACAAAACTTCTCACTGGGTAAATATGCGACATGTTTGACATTTTTACATTGGACTATGCTGAAATCTGCAACTTTCTATGAGCAATAAAGTCTGTTTCTATTCCTGCACTGCTGAACTAGTGTACACTGCCCGATAAAACAGTACGTGAAATCTACGTTATTGCTATGTGGATCAGCATTGTGGAATCCACGTGGATATTCGAGTGGACAATCCGCTCAAGAACGGTACTGTAGTCCACGTGGAATGCACATAGTTCCACGAATTTTCCACGTAAATTTTAATTTTATTAATGGAGTGGATTTTTTCCACTCCATATATACAAGGTTTTAAGAAGTCTCAAAAACAGAGAAAAAAAGTACAACTAGCAGTAACATGTTAGTGTTTCTTGGTGTTTAATACTAGATATAAAGAAGTACCGCCGCGGTCACCCATCCAAGTAGCAATCGCATCCATCGTCGCTTGAATTTTTTGATCGACCGGAGTAGCGGTGACCTTCTGACTCTGAAACTGCCTTTTTCTTTATAATGCTCTTATTCAATCTAATCTTTTGTTTGTAACAAGATAACAACAATTGGGTTTATAATAATTTATTTCTGATGTTATTTGTAAAAAATAGATAGCATACTGCACACGCACACACTTTTTGTAACACAATACAATTTTTCTATTGAACTGTTTTTATCGGGTGGTTAAGTTAGAGTGGGACAAGTACACTTTGTTTCACTTTAACTTAATTACTGCAACAGTGTGCACTATTTTAGCAGTGCAGGAATAGAAAACAGATCTATATATTCAATCAAAGACACGATATAAGTATAGCTCTCATTTGCCTTATATCGTGTCTTTGATTGTGTATCTGGAGAGCTTGTTTCTTGTTATAAGATCTATATATAGTTTTTATAAACATGTACAATAACTTCTACAACAAACTATATTTAATCATAAAAATATTCTTAGAATGTTGTAGAAAATTGTAAATAGTTGTAATTTTTACAATAATTTACAACTTATACAAATTACTATATAATTTTCATAAAAAATTGTCTTAGAACGTTGTAGAAAGTTGTAAATAGTTGTGATTTTTACAAGAATTTACAAATTTCTACAATTTACTACGCATTCTCATAAAAAATATTTCTAGAATGTTGTAGATAGTTGTAAATAGTTGTGATTTTTACAATAATCTACAACCTCTACAATTTACTACGTACTCATAAAAAATATTCGTAGAATGTTGTAGATAGTTGTGATTTTTACAATAATCTACAACTTCTACAAATTACTACGTTCTCATAAAAATGTTCGTAGAAAGTTGTAAAGATTTTCTATTACTTTTTACAACTTACTACAATTTACTACAATTTACTACAATTTACCATAAATTTCTACAATTTTTACAAATTTGTAGAAATTTGTGCTTTGTTGTAGAAGATTGTAATTTTTCGTAAAAATACGTAAATTGTTGTAAAATTATTTTCACCAGTGTGGACACCAAAATTGAATGCGTTTCGGAAACTCACTCTTCGTCTCTTTCCAACTGTCCCCCTTAGAAAGAGACAAAGAGTGAGTTTCCGAAATGCATCCAATTTTGGTGTCCAGGCATTAATGACGCCGTCTGTACATGAGCACAGTTTACTCTGATCAATCAGCTTAATCTCACGATCACGTGATCATTGGCGAGTCTCTGTTACACTCATAGACTTATATAGATAGACCGGCCCCTGCCGTAAGAGCACGCGTCGGAAGACCTACGGTGCAGACATAGCCGTGGATCTGTTCCTCTCTCTTTCTTCTGATCGCTTGGTGGGGATCTATCTATATAAGTCTATGGTTACACTCATAGACTTATATAACCGGCCTCTGCCGTAAGAGCACGCGTGGGAAAGTAGACGGTGCAGACGTATAGCCCAGGAGAAGTCCTCTCTCTTTCTTCTGATTGCTTGGTGGGGATAGAAGTCTAGACGTAGCCGTCGTCCGTCCCCACTAGTCTAGATTTCTATCCCCACCAAGCAATCAGAAAAGAGAGAGAGGACTTCTCCTGGGCTACGTCTGCACCGCCTACTTTCCCACGCGTGCTCTTACGGCAGAGGCCGGTCTATCTGTATAAGTCTATGGTTACACTATAGGATCTCTAGCCGTAAGCCTGCGGGGTAGATGATAGTGTGATAGGGGAAATCACGGCTGAATTCGACAAACTTCGGTTAGCTCGGAAACATTTGGACGCTCGACCATGTGGATGGAATACGCTGGCAGGTTAAAGTTACTGAATGAGCGCTCTCGCCTATATGGCGCTCAGGGCTGACGCACGTTCCTCACACATACACATACATACACATGCATACACACATACACACACATATACAGTCACTCATATCTGGTCTTTGAGTATAGATATTTAATTATTTTAAATATTGCACAATTACGTATGTATGTTTGTTATTTCCTTATTTATGATGAGGAAATGGAACGCCGATAGAAAGAATAACTCTCCAAGTAACTTATATTCGTCACTTTATTTCGAGCAGTCAACGGAACGTCTAAACAGTGCGAGAGCCTGGCAAACACTAAATTCGCGGATGGGGGTAACGCGGGACGGTGATGATAATACTGTGACTGAATACAACATAGATCGTCCTGTCGATAATACAAATCGTACATACCGCCCGCCATTGAAATCTTAATTTCAATAAGAATCAAATTACAAATATAATTATTAGGGGTGATTTTATACAATTCAAATAATACGAATAAACTAAAACTCTAATATGCTTCTCCGTTGACTGATACAATAGAATAGATTTAAAGTAAAGATATAAATTGAATATGAATATAAATTATAGAATTTACAGATCTTTGACTATAGTCAATCATGAGTCAATTTTACAAATGCAGAAGGGAAAATACATTTTTCTTCAATGTTACATAAGGTTCAGTCCTGCGGTAGCAGGCTGATTTTACTGATGGGCCTCTTGATGATCCCGTTCTTTGTCTTCAATGTAAGAACTCGAACCAGTTGATCCTTTCCAGGGTGAACGTCAATGATTTTTGCTAGCTTCCAACACAGGGGGGGAGTGTGGTCTTCCCTCAATACCACGATTTGCCCAGTAAGAGATGAGGGAGATTTTATCGTCCTCCACTTTGTCCTTTGGTGCAGTTGCGTCAAATATTCTGTCGACCATCTCTTCCAAAAGTGTTGGACCATTGTTTGAACTCTTTGCCATCGAGAAAGTCTATGCTCATTAATTTCTGTGAGATTTGGCTCAGGCAAAGCTTGGAGAGGACTGCCAATAAGGAAATGGCGTGGTGCTAAGGCACAAGGATCATTTGGATCACTGGATATTGCGGTAATAGGACGAGAATTAAGACATGATTCAATTTGGGTCAATACAGTATACATCTCTTCATATGTTAATAACGCATTTCCTACTATTTGCTTTAGGTGGTATTTAGTCAATTTTATACCAGCCTCCCAAATACCTCCAAAATGAGGCGCACTCGGAGGAATAAAATGCCAGTTTATCTGATCAACAGACAATTCAGACACTACTTTATTCTCAAATAGTTGTGAACGTAGAAAATTTCTCAATTCTTTCAATTCTTTATTTGCACCAACAAAGTTTGTGCCATTATCCGAGTATATGTCACTCGGCTTTCCGCGCCTTGATATAAATTGCTTTAGAGCATGGAGAAACGTTTCCGCGGTGCCATCGTAAACTAATTCTATATGAATCGCTTTAGTAACGAAACAAACGAACAATGCAATATATGATTTTATCGTACGCCTTCCACGACCAGGACCCTCCTTTATAAAAATCGGTCCGCCATAATCAATACCACATCGCAAGAATGGGCGTGCAGGCTCAGTTCGACTCAATGGCAAGTTACCCATGAATTGCTCTACGTGAGTCGGATTCGCTCTAAAGCATTTAACGCATTTCTGAATAACGCCTCTAACAGCACTTTTCCCATTTAAAGGCCAAAATTTCAACCGTAGTGAAGCTAACGTTAATTGCACGCCTGCATGCAATTGCCGAATATGCTCATGTTCTATTATGAGTTTTGTTACATGATGTCGGGGTGGCAATACTATTGGATGCTTAGTGTCGAACGCGAGACCTGCCTCTCGCAACCTTCCCCCAACACGAATAACACCATCTGCATCTACAAATGGATTTAATGACAACAATTTGCTAGCCTTATCCACCGATTGCTGTTTAGACAGATCCTTCATTTCGGGAAGGAATTCTTCGCGCTGAATTAATTTTATAATTTTGATAGTTGCTTTATGCAGCTCTGCAGTTGTTAACTTTCCATTATCTTTGACTGTCGGGCTCTTAAGATTATGTATAAAACGCAAACAAAATGCCATGACTCGCTGAAGCTTATTATAACTCGAGAATTTATATAATAATTCAAATTTTTCATTTGTATAAACGGCAACGAATATCCTCCGCGCTTCTAGAACTTGATCATCAACAAATGTTTCAGCTTTTTTGCACGAATAAGCATGAGAAGAAAGCCAATCTGGACCCTTCCACCAAAGTTTCGACTCAATTAATTTTTCAGGCAGGAGACCAAGCGAAACCACATCGGCAGGGTTATCATTACTGGAAACATGATGCCAGTCTTCAATTTTCGTTAAAGATTAAATTTGCGCGACTTTGTTGCTTACAAATGTTTTCCACGTGTTAGCCTCTTTCAAAATCCATGCTAAAACTATTGTTGAATCAGTCCAACAAAATTTTCTTGTGACATTGATATTAAGTTGACTTGTCTTGTCTAATAATTCAGCTGCTAATAAAGCGCCACATAATTCTAAGCGCGGTAGAGATATAGATTTTAGTGGAGCTACTCGAGACTTAGCACAAAGCAATTCTACGCTTGATTTGCCCGAATTATCAATGCTCTTTATATATATACACGCGCCGTAAGCAGATTGAGAAGCATCACAGAATGCATGTATTTCTATTTCTTGCCTATAGAAAATAACTTTTCTGGGTAACTCTAAATTGTTTAGTAAAGAGATTTGTTCAGTAAGTTGCAGCCATTGTTTATGGATAGTTTGGGGTACCGTTTCGTCCCACGTTAATTTTAAAGACCACAATTTTTGCAATATAATTTTTACTAAAACTGATACAGGAGCAACTAATCCCAAAGGATCAAAAAATTGAGCTATAGTAGACAATATTGTTCTTTTAGTAACTTTAACATTTTCGCAATTAAAGTTGATAACAAATTTATTAGTGTCTGATTTGTGATTCCACCAAATGCCTAATATCTTTTTTTCTTGTTTATCTAAATTTATTTCAGAAGCCGACGTGTCGTTTGTGTTAATCTCTGATATTATGTCTGGACTATTTGAAGCCCATTTATGTAAATGAAAGGCTCCCGCCGCCAGAATTTCTTTAATCTGCCGTGCTAATTCAATAGTTTTCTCAACCGAGTCAGCACCCGTAAACAAATCATCTACATAGAAATCTTTCAATATCGCGGCTTGAGCTTTTGGATATTTTTTTCCATCTTTCTTTGCTGTCTCTTGTACACATTTAAACGCGAGATATGATGCTGATGTAATACCATAAGTTACTGTAGTTAATCTATAAAATTTAAGTTTTAATTCAGAATCCTCTCTCCATACTATTTTATGAAAATTACGATGTTGACAAGCTAATTTAATTTGCCGATACATTTGTTTAATGTCAGCACAAATAAAGTATGGATGACATCTGAATCTCTTTAATACGATGACTAGATCTTGTTGCAAGGGCGGACCAGCCATCAAGGCGTCATTAAGACTAACTTCATTACTACTTTTCATTGACCCGTTAAATACTACGCGTAATTTTGTTGTTAAACTATCCTCGCGTAACACCGCATGATGAGGAAGGTAAAACTCATCGCCCGTATAAGATAAGTTTTCATCAGGAATAGGCTCCATGTGCCCCAACGCTTCATATTCCCGCATGAACTCAATGTATCTCTTTTTAATAGAAGGATCCCGATCAAGCCTTCTTTCCAATGCATAAAAACGCTTAATTGCAATCTGTTTTGAAGATCCTAATTCGATACCTGGTTTAAACGGTAATTGCACACAAAACCTGCCACTAGCATCTCAAGTAGTAGTATTCTGGAAAAATTGTTCACATTTGACATCTTGTGGTAATTGACTAACTATATTCGGTTCTTCAATCTCCCACAACCTTGACATTTGTTCTTCAAGAGAAATGGTACAATAAGCGCCTGCCACAGAGCAAATGTTTTATATCAAGAGACACGGTAGTGTCTCGCGCCAAGTACGCGCGGAGCGAGACAGCCGTGGCTCTATGTACGCGACGCGACGAGTTGCGAGTACCCGAGATTTTGAGATCTCGATAACCAGCGAACGGATCGAGTTCTAACTAGGCTTAATGGATAGCTGGGCCCAAATTTATATAAGAAAAGTGTTTTTATTTTTCCGCTACGTGTCCTACAAGCGAAGATATTACGATGCATAGGAAAAATTGTGAAATTTTCAATTAAGATACGTCATCGTCGTCCCAGATCGTGACTTTCACACTCTCGCCACGGCGCGCCGTGGCGCCAAGGGTAGCGCGTCACTTTCACAATCTTGACGTTAATGGCGCTATTTAGAGCAACAAAGTGTCGCCAGCGGTGCACTTTGTGTACTGAGTGCAGTCGCGCTGCTGGCGCCCTGCGGCCCGGCGGTAGAACAACAAAGTGTCGCCAGCGGTGCACTTGGTGTACTGAGTGCAGTCGCACCTCCGGCGCCCCGCGCCCCCCGCGGCCCGGTGGTGTATGACAGCGCGGAGCGAGATAACTTACGCGGCTGGATCGACTCGGGCTTTGCGCGATTCGGGAGTGTGTGTGTAGTGAAAATCGTTCAAGTCCGGCTCGCGAGTGAAACTTGTACAAAAATAATGGGCCGCTTTAGACGTCCGCGTCATCGAGAAATATTCCGTCCGCGTCGAGGTTATATGGCTTACGATGTTTACGTGTGCGTTCAGTCGGAGCTCGTGCAGTAATAACGTGCAATGTGTGATAAACTATAGTAAGTAAATGTGTATGTGTAGTAAGTAAATGTGTATGTGTAGTAGGTGTATAGGGAGGATTCGAACCCAACCTAGGGCGAGGGGGGGTAGAGGGGCAGGGGGGTTCCTCGGCGCGGGGTACTCCATACCCGATGGGCGAGGGGTCCGCGGAGGCAAGGGAGGGGGCCAAATGCGGGCGAGGGGGGTAGAGGGGCAGGGGGGTTTCTCGGCGCGGGGTACTCCATACCCGGTGGGCGAGGGGTCCGCGGGGGCAAGGGAGGGGGCCAAATGCGGGCGAAGGGGGTAGAGGGGCAGGGGGGTTCCGCAGCGCGGGGTACTCCATGCCCGGTAGGCGAGGGGTCCGCGGGGTGAGGGAGGGGGAATGCTTGTGCGAGGGGTCCGCGGGGAGAGGTGGGGAATGCTGGGGCGAGGGGTCCGCGGGGAGAGGTGAACCGCGTTTTCTGACATTGCGGCGGCCCGCGGGAGAGGGGAAACCGCGCTATGGGCCGCGAGGGATGCGGACGCGGCGGCCCGCGGTGAGGGGGGTTCGGACTGCAACCCGCGTGACGTCACATCATATATCGTTTCCGCGTGCACGCCTGCAAGAATGGGCAACCCGTCATACTGACCTGTATGTCTCTACAACAAGCGGTACGTATGATGTATGTACGTATGTATGCACGTATGTACGTACGTATGTATGTACGTATGTATGTACGTACGTATCGCGGCGGCCCGCGGGAGAGGGGGAACCGCGCCATGGTCCGCGAGGATGAGGACGCGGTGGGCCCGCGGGTAGGGGGGGGGGGGTCCACGGTGAGGGGGTCCGGACTGCAACCCGCATCATATATCGTTTCCGCGTGTCCTCGCTCTCGCTACCGCTCGCGTTGACCGCGGATCAGCGTGACATCACCGCGCTTGCATATCACATTCTCTTTCTACTTACCTCTTTACGTTCTCTCTTATACTCACCTTCTTACCTATACCTCCTCGTATTCTCCATCCGCTCCCGTTTGCGTCCTCTCTCCAGCTCTCAGATGTTCTTTCTTATTCGCGTATCTATTACTAGAGCAGGTGCATATTTTTAAAATATTTGCTGTTAAAAATAGAAAAGTCACAGTCTTTTATAATTAAACGACGCGGTAGCGTTTTACCGTCAGGTATTTAAATTTTAAGTATTTTATTAACGCAATTTAAGGAATTGGAAGGGAGAGGTGGAAGGATAATAAATTTAAGCTTTTTTAAATCATTATACATTTTATTCAGTTTTCATTATAGTATAGATTAAATAAGTAAGTATGGCATGTGTGTGTTCTGATGGATCTTGTGATTCCTCAGTATCACGTACATCCTCTACTACCTCCAGAAGGACTCGTCGCTGAGCTGTAGAAAAAAGTAAATAAATAAATTTAAAAACTCAAAATTGCGCAAAAACCGATCCTTAAATTTGAACTTTAAAATAAGGTACTTACCAAATTACTATGTCTCACGAGGCACTATCACAACCCGCACCCCTGTTGCCACGTCCACCGTCACATGCAGCGGATGGAGGATGCACTCTTCATAGGGCAGGGGTGTTCGAGGCTCAACCTCGACATACCTCGGAAACCGCCGAGATGAACTCGGCGAAGGTGACCGCGGAGACGGTCCGGCGGCTGTATGCGCGGCACGCGCGGCGCGCAGCCAATATTCACGCATGCATACGTCACACGTAGCCGGCGCGAACAATTTTCGACACCTAATGCACCGCATCTTAGTCGTTTGACAACTGAAGACAAACTGAACGAACAAAAGAAAAATTTAAGGGGAAGGTGTAACCGAGCCATGATAAAAAAATTCGGAGAAAAAGTAGCTTGAGTCTTTATCATGCAGCACACTAGCTATCGTCCAACACTGTGCGAAATTTGACCCAGAACCTTCATATAAGGGGAAGGTGTAACCGAGCCATGATAAAAAATTCGGAGAAAAAGTTGCATACATACTGACATACATACAAACTGACCTGTATGTCTCTGCAACACCCTGTACATACGTACATACATCATACATACATACATACATACATACATACATACATACATACATACATACATACATACATACATACATACATACACACGTAAAGAAAATGTAATTGCATCTTCACATAGGACACATCTAATAACTATGTGGGAAATGGGGAAAAGAAAATAAAACATTTTAACGTTTTATATATAATTTATTTCTAAAAAGATTTCAACTTCTTCTGGCGTTGCGACCACCAGTTAAATATTTTAAATACATTTTGTAATGCGCAATTCTTAACATGTTTTCCACATCGCACAGTATTAGTAACATCTAGATTATTTAAGGATTCGATATCTTCGTAATCTGCATCCAAAGTCTCCACGATTAGGTTTTCTCTCACATCATTCTCAAGCATATCAACCAGCCATTCTCGTTTCTGGCATCCCTTGACGTACACGAAAGTTGACGTCTCGTCATCCTTTTCTGTACCAAGCACTGCCGATGTAATTAGACGTTTCGCCATGCTGTATGGGACCATCCCGTCTTCCCATCGTAATCTATGGTGATTAGCAATCAACCATGAAGCACATGATTTGTCGGATTTTGTAAGGAGATTCCATGGCATGGGGCATGTAAAAATGTAATGCGCCAGAATGGTTCCGTTTTTCAACACCGCCACCTCCTTTACAACAAATTTCATTCCGACGATAAATCCTTGCAGATCGACAAATGTTGGCATGATCATGATGCAGCGAAGTAACAATTTATACTATAGTTTATCGCGATACATCTGTCTCTCTTATATCGAAATATTTGCAAATAGTGCAATTTACATGATTTTGCGCACTACATTAGACAGAGGGCAATATTCGATTACGCGATCATGCAAGATGAGGCAATAAGCGGTAGTATTTGCAGGTACATTTTCTTTGCAGTCAAATTCTATTCGCACATCCACGGTGGTGCTCTTGACAGATTTGTTTTGTCGCGAGCAATCGATGACAACAAAAGGTCCATTTGCCAGGAATGTGGCCACGGTGCACAACGTTTCGTAGCAGTCGTATCCATAATAAGCTTTACAAAAACGTGCATACATATAAAAAAGAACGGCGTATCGTTTTTTACCAAAATCTAGATTCAAGTCATTATACGGATAAAATTCAGAGTTTAGATAAAGCTTGATATTGGTCAAGTTACAGTCATCGAATATGCTAACATCTTGAGACATAATATTCTTGCGACCGGCCTGCAGCGCAAAGATAACATATCGCGGCTTCTCTAGCTGAGTCGTAGTCTTGACAGCCCATGAATGCTTGGTCGTGCTCTGCAACAGGGGGTACTCATACAAATCCCACGAGCGAAAACTGACACTAAGATATCGCCCGCTTTCCAAAACCCGTAACAGGGACAATTTATTGACCTCGTTTAATGTAACATGAGGCATTCGCCACTGTACTTTAAACAATTCAATTTCCGGCTCCGTCGTCGGATTTCCTACAATGCAATTGTTATCGCTACGCGCTTGTATCAAAATTAATTCATGACGAGCGTTAACAACCACGCGTTTGTAATCCTCACAAAAGCCTAGCAACATCTTGAGCGGTACGCAAAAGTTGAAATATCCGTCCGGTATGCTCGATCCAACGTCCCATCCAGCATTTCGCATGATTATAGCACTGTCATACGTTAGCGATACATAATTCTTGATAGTACTGGTTATTCCAACGTTTCTATTGCGATCAATCTCCACGCCGTTAAGCTCATATCGAATTTCGTCAAACATGAATGCAACGCAATTATTTACAAGCGTTGCCACAGACTCGTCATTCCTTTTCTTTATCTTTAATATTCCCTCGGCGTAAAGAAAGCTTTCACACGGCAACGTGTATAAATCTTGTTGTTGTATGGGTATTCTTATCTCATCGCTATGCCCAAACGTTGTGTTAGCGTATGGATTGTATGTATGAGACTCAATCTTGACGACGCTGTCATCAAAGATCGGTTCACCTCCAATGTTCAAGATATTAGCCATTTCGCACAACAAAACCCAATGATTTTAAAAATTCAACGTTCGACGCGGTGAGTTTCTTCTTCGGCGATCGAATTGTCTTTCTAATTATGTTTCTCGTCTGCTGCACCTGTTCGGCTTCGTTCAGTATGAGCATCTCACGTTACCACTGACGTCTTCGCACATGCAGTCTAATGGTGATCTCTTCTCCACGAAAATCGATCAACCGACTGTCCTGATCCACAACGCGAATTGTTAGGTCCGTAATGCTCCGTACGGTGATTGGAAGGTAAATGATCTGTGCCGGCGTTTCCGATATCTTATATCCTGGTGGCACACTCGGTGAAAATTCGTGTATCGTGTGCACATACTTGTCGTTACTGTACGCACCCGCGGTCACGTTACATTCTATGCGAATGATGTTTACGCTAATAATATTTATCGGTACGTCCGATTCATGCCATTGTCGCGGCTCCAGTACGCGATTTGCTGAAAATCCTAGCAGCGATCCAATGTTGTTCGGTTTGGTAAAATTTACCCGATAAGTACACTTGATCTCGCTCTTCATCGTATTGTTGTTAGCTCGAATAACCAGTGGGTACTCTTCATCTTCGCCGACATGTTTCTTTCTCACATCGTTGGACCGTAAAATGGCGCGTTTCAGATACGTATCTATATCACGCAGTTCGTGTGATCCTTCGGGAAAAGCAATCTCCTTGTCATTAAAGTAGAATTTATTGTTCGAAGAATTTACATTTGGTATCGTATAATAGGTTTCAAAATCGGTCAAACCGAGCTCGTAATTGCCATCGCTCAAATCCACAGCAGGAAAGTAGCTTACCGCGAGGATGCTACTCTTGCCTGTGAGCGTAAATGTCAGTGACATGTTTGAAATAATACTGAGTTCAAACACCGCAACGCCAGTCTTTAAATTAATCGTCAACCGTCTGTAGAAAGTGCAAACACAGTTGTCCGCAATTGCTCTGATCGTATCGCTGATAAGACGTGCGATTGTACACGATTTGCGTCACATTCTTTAGATACTGCACCAATTCCCTAGGCGGTCGAAGATTACCCAAACTGTCGAAATATATGGCTCGATGTTCTCTCTTCGCGTATGCCACCCAGTGAGTACCCGGTCCCTCAGCATTATCCAAGTTTACGATACCACTTTCGTTTTGACCAACTCCTCCCGTTGGTAAAGTAGTACGCATGAAAATACCCCTAAAATATGGAATGCGCATACGCTTCGCTAGTTGTTGTAGTTGTACGTTTGTAGTTACACCCTTCGGAATTTTTAGCGTCTCGACGTTTTTTTTTTCTCGAGACTCCCCGCCCACGTTTATACGGAGCGAGATAAAGTCCATGACCTTCCATAGCGCGATTATGACGTTTCAATTCTTCCAGCTGACGCCGCGCGGCTTTGTTATCATTCACAGCTTTTGCGACTCCTGCCGCTCCGCCGACCAATAAACCGAGAACTCCCAACAACGGTAGGATCGGTAGGATACCACCGCGTTTTGCAACCGGAAGTATTCGCTTGTTCTTCTTCTTTTTTGTTTTCAAACCCATTCCGAGTTTTGTCTTGGTTTTCATGGCCTCCCAGACAGCTGTGGCGGAAGCTCTCTCTCCGAGAGTTGAATCTTTCGCTGTAATGCGTTTTCGCGCTTTCGCAGCGAGTATATTGTCAGCCACGTGTCGTTTTGCGAGATCGTTGCTATGCGAATAGGCTATATCGTGCTCGCGACACGCTGCGTCCAATGGATTAATACCTTGATCATCTCTCACCAATCGTGTTTCTAAATGAGTGCCCGGACCACAAAACTGATAGCCGGGGATATGTAATTCGATCGGAAGTGCGTTTATCGCGCGATTTAATAAGCCGCGGCCTTTTACTATCGCTGACATTCGCCGCAGTTCTTTATCAACGGCGGCGGACCGTCGATATGCGTTTGATGATGCGGTAAATTATAATGTTTCAAACACCGACGATATTGCTGAATCTCCGAATCTGCCTTGATATGTTCGGGAAATTTATCCCACAAATAATCTATGTAATTGTAAAACTGCCGTAGTAGAATGACCTTTGGAATATATTTCAACTGTTCGGTCGTTAAATTGTAAATATCGCTGTTATCTAACAGTAGCAAAAACATTTTGAGTACTGAGCGTCTCAGCTCTACGCTCCTGTATAAATAGGCCTGTTTTCACGATACCGTTTTACATTTGTTGTGGAGGGGAGATAACATGCGGTTCGTGCGACAATCGCGGGTGATCAAAGTGACAAATTTTGATGATAAGGTACAGTTAATGAAAGAGGTACGCAAACATGGTGACATGCTACCAATTTCTATACGCGGTATCATCTGTGGTCCATCGAATTGTGGTAAGACAAACGTGTTGATAAGCTTGCTGGAAAGTCCGCACGGTGTACGCTTCGAGAACGTGTACGTGTACTCGAAATCGCTGCAACAACCAAAATATCGATACTTGGAGAATATATTAACACCGATAGAAGAGATTGGCTACTTTACTTTTTCGAATAACAGTGACGTCATTCCACCGAGCGACGCGCTTCCGAATTCTATTTTTATCTTTGATGACGTGGCGTGCGACAAGCAAGACACGATAAGAGAATACTTTTCAATGGGTCGGCACGCAGCCGTCGACTCCTTCTATCTTTGTCAGACGTACGCAAAGATACCGAAGCATCTTATACGCGACAACACAAATTTATTTATTTTGTTTAAACAAGATGGTACCAATCTAAAACACGTATACAACGATCACGTAAACACCGACATGTCTTTCGAGGATTTCAGCAAATTGTGTCATACTTGTTGGCAGCAAAAGTATGGATTCGTGGTGATAGACAAAGACAGCGCGCTTTCAAATGGTCGATATAGAAAAGGATTTAACGACTTTGCGGTACCGTAACGCGTTTAGTTGTTATCAACGCGTTGGCTGGACAACGTTGTCGCAATATGGACACCAGCAGCATGGAGACTAGAGATCGCGAGAGGATAGCCAAGCAGATTGTGAAAACGAGCGATTCGATTCGCAAAAAGTATCGCGCATTAAAAACCGGTAAAATGGAGGAAGATATCGCGTTGGAGAGACACTTTAAACCCATCATCGAGCCTTTAAAGCAGATTGTCGAAAACACCGTTGGCGAAGAACCTGAAATGTTAGAGTCGTTTGACAGCTCCAAGCGAAAACGATCAAATGCCTCGTTTGATGACGTTGTAATGGCTTCAACTCCGATTACGTCAAAGTTGAGACGATCGAAAACAGAGCCATCTACTCTGAACGAAACAGCCAAAATTTTACAATCGCGTAAATTAAAAGCTCCACAGGATGTACCGCCGATAACCTCTACACCGTCCACGAAAGTGAAAACAGTACAACCTACAACGCTTGATTCACTCGTAAACGGGGATGTTTTCGAAACCACGGACGACTCGCTCGTGACAACCGTTCGAAATATGTTGCAAACGCAGGAGGGTCGAGAAGCGTTGCTAGATCAATTGGGCCCATTAAGCCTAAAGTATCTCATGCCTGTCCTGAGTGGCAAACAGGAGGGTATGGACAACGTTTACGGTGTTAAATTCGACGATGATGGAATGAAGTTTGGTAGTAAACGTTTTGACGTGAACAGCGCTGATAACATTTTTATCAACGGCGTACGATATGTCGGCACACCCGGTCTTTACGAGTTAATCTTCAATGGCGATGCTGCCAACAAACGATACGTGCAACAGGGCATACAAATTGTGAAGAATCGACAGGATGAAATCGAGAGAAAGGTGGCTGCGTTCCAAAATAATATGCAGATTACTTTAAACGAGCTCCAAAAGACGATTCAGCAAATCATTACAAATCATCGCAAATAGATAAGACGGAACGTACACCTGATCTAGGCATCATTTGCATGTTATCATGGCTAGTAAGAAGAAAACAACTGAGAAACGGCAGCTGGTGGAGGAACTGCATGCTCCGGTGAGAAGAAATTTTCAGCGAAGACGCGTCATAGTGCGCGGATACGATGACCTGTGGCAGGCGGATGTGGTCGAGATGCGTCCTTACACGCGATTCAACAGAGGCTACCACTACATACTCACCGTTATCGACGTGCTGAGCAAGCACGCATGGGCTGTACCGCTCAAGGCCAAGAGCGGAAATGAGGTTACTACGGGCGGCGATTGCAAAAATAATTCGAGACGGTGGAAGATGTCCGAAAAATCTGCACACTGACAGGGGGAAGGAATTTTACAATGCAAACGTGCAGAAACTCTTGAAGAAACACAATATCAATCACTATTCGACGTATTCCGTAATGAAGGCATCGGTCGTTGAGCGATTTAATCGCACGCTAAAGAATGATATGTGGAAAATGTTTACGCACAATGGAAATTACAAATGGATCGATTCGCTGTCGCGCCTCATGTCAGATTACAACGCGCGAAAGCATCGAACTATTGGCATGCGACCCATCGATGTTACCCCCGCGATCGCCGACAAGCTCCTAACAACGGTGTACAGCCACGTAAAGATCGCTGCACCCGCGCGATTCAAAGTGGGTGACTCGGTACGCGTTAGTAAATTTAAGACAATCTTCGAGAAAGGGTACACGCCAAATTGGACCACAGAGGTGTTTAAAATTATCAAAGTGCAGAAAACTAATCCCGTGACGTATCTATTGGAAGATTCCTGTAGAAAACCCGTCGCCGGAGGATTCTATGAATACGAGTTGCATCGCGTCGCTAATCCCAACGTGTATCTCGTTGAAAAAGTGTTGCGCAAAAGGGGGGATGAGGTGCATGTATAGTGGCTGGGATTCGATAATTCGCACAATTCTTGGATAAGCAAAAATAATGTATTGTAAAATTATAAACTTGTATATATTTATTACAATATAAACATTATACATACAAATAAGTCATTTTATTTACAAAATACTTTTTACAATGGTATTTATAATGTCCCCATGGTAGCGTAGAATAGTCGGTAGAATCGGGTACAATGTATCGCTTATCGTCGTACGGACTTAGAGCGATTTTCGTTTCGGACATGGTGTACACCTTGTGCAATTTTGATCTAATGCAAGATTGTGGTCGCGTCATTTCAATCTCATCATTCAAACAATGCATGTAATCATCAAACGTTATCGTTCTCGCGACAACGTTACTCTTGACACCTTTAACCTTTTTCGTATCTTTCTTACAGTCGACTCGCAAGGCGTACATCTTTGCTCTAAGTCCGACAAATTTAGTCATTATCATACCATTGTTTTCATCCTTCATTAGACCCGGTACCTTTTTATTCACAAGCGGTATACCATATGGATTGTCCGCGGTATAATCGCTTGTATCGAATTTGTGAAGGTCGCGTTTTATATTCTCATAAACATTCTCACATTCGATGTGATATATTAAACTGTCTGTGTCGGTGTACATTACCCAACATTTATCACTATACAATGGTGACATGTATTCATGATGAAACTCATATAAACATGTCTTGGAAATGTCGAGTATGAACATTCCGACATAAATTGGTTTGTAAAATTTAACTTCTAATTTGCGCATTTCTATTGCAACCAAATTTTCCGAAAAAATACTTCTGCTATGAAAATTTGGTTTTGCAATCATTGCCTTTGCGCCGTATCTTCCATCCCATTTTGTTAGGAGTTTAACATCTACGCGATTACGCACG